>NW_020872257.1:87500-92500 GCF_003789085.1 Penaeus vannamei
TTTATATTCATTTTTTTTTTTTGGGGGGGGTATTTGGTTTAATTTTTGGTGTGTGGTCAGGTTAGTTAGTTATTTTTGTTTGTTTGTTTGTTTTATAGATGATTTGGTTTTATAGTCTGTAAGGTTATTTGGATGTATTTTTTCAGATGTATAGAACGGAATACAAGGTTAGAGATGAGTATCTTTTTTTTTGTTTCTTTTGAGTTTTATAGACTAAGACTACCCGCTAAAGCCAGGATAATATATAAATTTCTAAGTTGCGCCATCAAAAGTTTTTAAAAGAGTTTCAAAAAAAGCCATTAAAGAAATGACTCGGAGTAATATATTGATTATTATTGTCTCAAGCCAAATGACCATCAACCCTAATTAAGTAAAATCTTGACTTAATCCCCCCCCCCCCACTCATTCCTCCCCCACCACTCTTCCAGGTCGCGTACCCAAGGACCAACGAACTGTACGTGTTCAACCGCCACGGACACCACGTGGAGACTCGGGACCTGGTGACCGGAAGGACCCTCTACTCCTTCCTTTACTCCAAGAACACCTCCTTCGGGCGCCTCTCGAAGGTCACGGACTCGTCAGGGAACAAGGTCATGTTCCTGAGAGACTACACTTCCGCGGTCAGCCAGGTAAGGGAGGTTGGGTCAGGTTGAGGAAGGTTAGATGAGGTCAGAACCGTGTTCATGTTTCGTTATTTGACAACCTGCAGAAAAGGTATGAATGTGAGAATTGAGTAAATTCACAACACAAGAGGTGTATTTGGAATGTTTCGAATGTGTCTTCAGAAATCCATGTGTTCCTGATGAAGATTTATTCGAAACCGATCAAATACATCTCTTGTATTGTGATGAGAGGCATTCTCATTCATACCTTTTCTACAAAGTTATGTTATGTTAGGTTTGGTTAAGTTGGATTACCTTGGATTTTTTTTTCTCCCGAGAACCGTTCCTTATCTCTCCTCTAGTTCTAGAATAGGTAGCGTTTTCTGAGGTCGAGAACCGGTCTTTTTTATCTTCTTATGTCTCCTGCAGATAAAAAACTTGTCCCTCAGTTCGGTTTTATTTCTTTTATAGATAAGGAAGTGCCTGTTATCGTATTCTTGTTTCCCGATCAAGAACCATGTCTTGCCTCCCTCTTATCTCTCCTTTAGACCGAGAACCTCTTATCTCCCCTTTATCTCCTCCCCAGATCAAGTACCCCCCTTATCTCCCTCTTATCTCTCCTCTAAGTCAAGAACCTTCCCCTTATCTCCTCCTCGGATCAAGATCTGCCCCTTATCTCCCCTTTATCTTCTTTCCAGATCAAGAACCTCCATTTATCTCCCTCTTATATCTCCTTTAGATTGAGAACCGCCCCTTATCTCCCTCTTATCTCTCCTCTAGACCGAGAACCGTCCCTTATCTCCCTCTTATCTCTCCTTTAGACTGAGAACCGCCCCTTATCTCCTCCTTATCTCCCTCTTATCTCTCCTCCAGATCGAGAACACCATGGGAGAGAAGTTCGCCTTCCGCATCAGCCGCCTGGGCCTCATGACGAGGTTCTCTGAGCGCCCCGGAAGGTTCTACGAGTTCACCTACGACGAGGACACCGGGCTCCTGGTCGCTTCGTCTTCGCCAGGTGAGGATTTTTTTCGGGTGGGGTTGGGGGTCTCCTGTTTTTTTTGATTTTTTTTTTTTGGTTACTTTTTTAGGTGGGTGGTTGGGGGCTTTTTGTGTTTTTGGGTTTTGGTCTTTTTTTTTTTGTTGTTGTTTTTGTTTGTCTCTTCATTTGTTTTTTGTTTTCAATGGGGAAATGATTTTCTTTTGGTTGTTTATATCTTATAGTGTTTGTGTGTGCTATCCTTTTAGTGATATTCTATGTTTTCCATATTTTTTCTTTCTTTATCCCCCCTTTCATCTTATATTTCTTTATTCTTCCCTCTTTCGCCCTCTTCTACTTGACCTTCTTGTTCTTTAAATAGCAAATTAGGACACAATATCGCTTGTTATTTGTGGATTATAACTTCAACATCATCGACTCACCCACAGGTCGCCTCACGTATGTCTATGAATACGATGAAACTGGGCGTCTGGTCACCGTCGTCGCGCCCACGGGTACGCGTGTGGGCGTAGACTCTTGGATGGGCGGCGAGGACACCCAGCGCAGCCTGAGCGTGGGCGTGGGAGGCAGTCAGGGTGAAAAGAACGCCCATATTCTCACCCTTACTGGCAACGCCCGTGCTGTCTTCACCCAGAGTGAGTGTTATTTATTTTTTTCTGGAGTATTTTATCGTTATTTCTTTTTATTGTAGTAAGGAATAGAAAGGAAAGAAAAGGAGGAAGAAGAAGGAGAAGAAGTAGAGGAAGATAAGAACAAATAAGAGGGAGAAAAGGTAGAGAAAAAGGCGAAGAACGAGGAGATGAAAAGAAGACAGACGACCATCTTAGATCTATCTATATCTGGAAGTGATTTATGTGCATCCTGTCTCTCCCTTTAGCCTTTCGAGCATCATTATCGAGCCGCCCGCAAAGGACTCCTCCATCCACATCCTCCTCTCTCCCCACCTCCCCCTCCCCTCATTTCCTTCTCTCGTCTTCTTTTATTCCCGTTTCATTCACATTCCTCCCTCGCGGCCTGCATCTCTTCCTTCCCTACCTCCTCCTTCGCGCCTCACGCCCTTCTTTCTCCCTCATCCTCTGCCTCCATTTCGCCCCCCCCCTACCCCGCCCCACACACCCCTCCCCCCATACCTCCAGCCCCCCGTTTAACAAGCCCTTCCTTCCTCCGTCCCTCACCCCCTCACTTTATCCCTCCATATCCTTTCCATCCCTCTTCCCCTCTTATTTTTTCCCCTCGCCTCCTTCGCCATCGACAACCGGAAGTATTTTGCCATAGGAAATTGGCGGTAATCCGTGAGCGTTTCCTCGATATATATATAAAATAGCTTCAATCTACCCTGGCCGCGCGGACACCGAGGATGAGATAGATCCCGTATGTCATCCGGGACTTCCTGGGTCGGATCGTGTCGGGAAAGTCGGGAGATGGGGGGAAGGAGGGGAGAAAAAGGGAGGAGGGGAAAAAGGGAGAGAGGGAAAGGGGAGGAGGGGAGAAATAGGAAGAGGGAAAGGGGAGGAGGAGAAAGAAAAGGGGGGAGTGCAGATAAGGAGAGAGGTAAAAGGGAGGAGAAAGAGCGAAGGGGGGGGGTAAGGAGAAAGAAGGGAGGGGAAAGGAGAGGAGGAGAAAGAAAGGGGGAAGGGGAAAGGAGAAAAAAGGAGGGGAAGGGGGAGAGGAGAAGGAAAGGGAAATGGGAAAGGGGGGAGGAGAAAGAAAAGGGGAGGGGGAAAGGGAAGGAAGAGAGAGAAAAAAAAGGAGTGGGAAAGGAGAGGAGGAGAGAGAGAGGGAGGGGGAAAGGGGAGGAGAAAAAGAGAGAGGAGAATTGGGAGGACAGAGGAAAGGTGAGAAGGAGAGAAAACGAGCGGAAGGGAGGGGGAGAGAGAAAGGGAGGGGGGAAGAGTGAGAAGGAAGGCGGGGAGGGGAGAAGCAGAGAAAAAGAAATGGGGGAAAAGAAGGAGAAGATAAGGGAATTGGGAAAGGGCAGAGGAGAGAGAAAGGGAGGGACAAAGGGTAAAATGAGAGAAAAAGGGAGGGAGAATGGGAGAAAGAGAGAGGAAGAAATGGAGAAGGAGAGAAAGAGAAAAGAGTGAGAAGAAGGGAGGGAGGAGAGATGGAAAGAAAAAGATTAGGGAAAAGGGGAGAAGGAAAGAAAAAAGGAAGAGAAAGGGTCAGAAGGAGGGGAAAAGGAGAGAAAAAGAAGGGAGAAAGGGGAGAAGGAGAGAGAAAAGAAAAGGGGAAAGATAGATAGATAGATAGATAGAGAGAGAGAGAGAGAGAGAGAGAGAGAGAGAGAGAGAGAGAGAGAGAGAGAGAGAGAGAGAGAGAGAGAGAAGAGAGAGAGAGAGAGAGAGAGAGAAAGACAAAGAAAGATAGAGAGAGAGACAAAGGGAGAAAGCTGACAACGAGAAGGGAAGGGAGATATGGAGGAGGGGGGGGGGGAGGGAACAGATGAAACCCAGGAGAGGAGAGGGAGGGAAATGACCAGAGGAGTGTTCAGGAATACAAAGGTAAAGGAAATGAGAATGGAAATGGGAAGGGAAGGGGAGAGGGTAAGGAAAAAGGGTCTAAAGAGAAGTAGCAGAGAACGTTTACTCCGTTCACAATACTCCCCTTCCTCCTCAACGCCCCCCTCCCCCCCTGTCCCTCCCCCCCCAGATCCAAACTTGAACCTGAACCTCGAACTTAGAAGAGGCAGATCGGGTGTTCAATAACGTCTGTGAACAGTTCATAAGGTCGCGTTCCTGTTCGAGACGCCACTGTACACGTCAGCAGCCAAGAAATTAATGTTATTTATTTTTGGTGGGCGTGGGTGATTTTGATCGTTATTCCAGCTTAAATCCCCACTCAAGAGGAGTAGATGTTAATATCTGATAACTAGATAAAATAGAGGAAATTGATATAAATCACGAAAAGAAATAGAAATAGAAAAAAAATAAATGTGGAGACAGAATCTTCAAGGTGAATCCACCATCAGTGAAGGCTTGTGGAGTTAAAGGCATCGTGTTCACGACGGCGGTGAAATGTGTTCAACTTGTTCACTGTTCAGCGCAGAATTCGTCCCGGCGTATTGGTTATTTTTCGCGCGCCATTGTACGAGGAACAATGCGATAGATTTCAGTGGCTGTCGGCTTTTGTTTTCGAATTATATCATAAATCAGACAGCGGACCTGCAATGAATCATTCACGTTACAGTATGCAAAACACTGAGAGCAATAAACTTGTGGCATGAATTTAAAATAGCAAAGGCCAGGGCCAGGTCGGTACGAGAAGTTGGGTCTCGGCAGCAACGCCATATCAGCAGGCCTCGGTGCCGGGCGGGCGTACGACTAACTATACTTTGAGATTATATTAGAATTTTCTTATGATTATTTTGACTTTTTTTCTCTCTCTTTCGTCGAAGGTCTTTG
>NW_020872257.1:94635-107135 GCF_003789085.1 Penaeus vannamei
CAAGGGGAGGGAGAGGGAGTGGTTGGTTGAGGGGAGGGAGAATGGGGGGGAAATGGGAGGGGAAGGGAAGGGGAAGGGAGGGGAGGGGAGGGGGGGGATGGGAAGGGAAGGGGGAAGGGGGAAGGGGAGGGGATGGGAAGGGAAGGGAAGAGGGAAGACGAGGGGATGGGGAGGGATGGCAAGGTAGTATGTAGGGAGGAAGAAGAGGAGGAAGGGAGGGAGGGGAAAGGAGTGAAGGAGAGGGAAAGAATTAGAGGGAGTGGATGAGAAGAGAGGGAAGGAAGGGAGGATAAAAGGAGAGGGAGGGGGGTTGAAAAGAGGGAAGGGAGAGAAAGAAAATATAAGGAATGGAGGAAAGGAAGATGACGAAGGGAAGGGAAAAGATGGAGGAAAGGCAGTGGGAGGGAAAGGAGGGAGTTTGGATTAGTGAAGATGGGAAGGGAAAGGAGAAAAGGAACCAAGGGAAGAAAGGGAAGAGAGTGAATAGAAGAGGGAAGGGAGAAACCGAAAGGAAAGAGGGAACAGGAAAGAGGATAGGGAAAGGCAGAGAGACAGAAAAAAGGGGGAACAGGAAAGAAAGAAAGAGGGAACACGAAAGAGGATAAGGAAAGACAGAGAGAAAAAACAGAAAAAAGAAAAGATAAGACAAAACGAAAACCGGAAAGACAATCAGAAAACAAAAAGAAAGGAAGAAAATGAGACAACGAAAGACAAGAAAAATGAAAAAAAATCCACCCTTAAGAAAGATGTCAGCGAACCTCCGAGAGCTATCCTTTTCCAAAGATAAACAAAAACAAAGAGAGAGAAGAGAAGAGAAAGAGAAAGAGAAAGAGAAAGAGAAAGAGAAAGAGAACAGAGAAAGAGAAAGAGAAAGAGAAAGAGAAAGGAGAGAGAGAGAGAGAGAGAGACGAGAGAGAGAGAGAGAGAGAGAGAGAGAGAGAGAGAGAGAGAGAGAGAGAGAGAGAGAGAGGAGAGAGAGAGAGAGATGAGGAGGGGGGGCGGGGTTTCAAAATCTGTTAAAGAACGTTAGGTCGGAATGAGGCCGTTTCAGAACCGTTTCATCACAGCCCGAGTTCCGCCGCTGTAACTGGCCAATGAGCGCCCTCCTTGATGCGTGACGTCAGATGGTCAAACTTTCCCCTTTTATCGGTTTTTCCTTTTTCTCTTTCTCTTTCTATCTTGATGGGGTTTCGTTGTTGTTTCCTATTGGCTTTTATTTTATTTTTTTTTTTTTTATTTTATTACTTTATTATTTTTTAAATATTTTATTTATTCGATCGTTTTATTAATTCGGAATTGGGTAGTTTAGTCGTTATTGTAGTTCGTACAAATGCTATGTGCGTCGTTTTTTGGGGGGGGTTCTTCTATTTTTAATTGTTTTATTGCGTACTACATATTTTCTTCCTCTTTCTTCTTTTTCTTCATCTCCCCTAACCATTTCCTTCTCTCCCTTCCCCTCTCCTTCTCTCATCCTGTCCTTCCCCATTCCCCCTCTTCCTTCTCCCCTACCCCTCTACTTTCCCTTTCCTCTCCTACCCATCCCCTCTCTCCTCGCCCCTCCCCTATCCTTCCCCCCCTTCCCCCTCCCCTCCCCTTCCCCCTCTCCTCCTTCCCTTCCCTACCTACCCTCCCCTTCCTTCCCCCTTCCCCCTCAACCCCTACAAGGTACCAGGCCGGTCTTTGAGGGAGTCCGGATCACGGGATTGAAGGGGAGACTTTAGGTGATCGAAGGGGCGGCGTTGGGGTGGGGGGGGGGTGGGGGGGGGTAAGGTGATTTCGGGAACCTAAATGGGTGATTGAGGGGCGGTATTAGCCGATTTAGGGGAGTGATGAGGTGAATGGTGTTTTTTAGCTTATTTTTTTTTTTATTTTGTTTTTTTTTTTTTTTTTTTTTTTTTTTTTTTTTTTTTTTTTTTTTTTTTTTTTTTGCTTATTCAGTGATTTATTTTGTTTGTTTGTTTGTCTTGTTTTTTTTTTTAGATTGATTGAGGCAAGGAGAGCGAGAGAGAGAGAGAGAGAGAGAGAGAGAGAGAGAGAGAGAGAGAGAGAGAGAGAGAGAGAGAGAGAGAGAGAGAGAGAGAGAGAGAGAGAGAGAGAGAGACAGAGAGAAAGACAGAGAGAGACAGAGACAGAGACAGAGACAGAGACAGACAGACAAGAGACAGAGATCGAGCTGAGAGAAAGAGAGAAGAGAGACACAGGCAGAGACAGAGGAATGAAATACCGAGACCCAAGACCGAGAGAGCAAAACAAATACAACATAATTACCCTAATTAACGTTAATCACTCCGGGTCAGTGGCCTTCATTAACAGAAATCAGTTCCAGTTCTCACTTCATGAGGTCCAGCCGCCCGTGTGCGTGGCGGGCGTCCTTCTCCCTGGCCCGTCTGTCTACACGTGTATACGCACACACACCACACACACACACACACACACACACACACACACACACACACACACACACACACATTATATTATAGTATATATATATATTATTATATATATATTATATTATATATATATGTGTGTGGTTGTCGTCTGTGTTGTGTCTCGTTTTTAGTGTTGTTGGGGTTTGCTGTATGATGTCTCCTTATTACACATATATGCTCGTATATCTATGCTTATACTATTCATTTATATCTCTTATTCTATACTTATATATGTGTGTTGTGTGCGTTGTGATGTGTTGCTTCGGTCTGTCATGGTGTTTCCGTGCTGTGTGCTTGTGTGTGTCTCTCCATCTCTCGGTGTTGTGTGTGTATTGTAGTTTGTTTCACAATAAATCATATTGCTGCTATCCTTAAATATATATACTTAATATATATTAATATACCTATTCATATTTATATACTATATATATATATATATATCTCTTATATATACTATATGTATACTATCCCATATTGTATGTATCATATATATTACTTATATCATATTATACTCTTATATTATAATATATATATATATATATATGATATACTATTATATTAGTTCCTATACATCTTCTTATTCATCTATCCCTATTATATATATATATTACTATTACCTTAGTATATATATCGTTGTATGTCATGTATGTTAAGTAATTCTATTCCACCTTGACTTGAGGTGTAAAAGGCTGCCTGCCTCAGAATAATTCGGTTTTTCCGTGCCTGAGAAGGGTATTTTTTCTTTTTTTTCCTTTCCATTCTGTTTTTTTCATGTTTCCATTCCCGAAAGTTTGTCGAAGGAAGTAAAGAAAGCCATTCTGGCGTGATAAGTGTGTGTGCGGGATTTTGTCAGTTTTTCATTTACGACTTTTATCCGTGCTTCGCTGTGTGTCAGATAAGAATCCGCTCTTTTGTGTAATTCTGTTTTGGTTTCTGATAGCCTCTCGTATTTTGCTGGTTTATTTATTTTATTTTTTTCGTCAATGTCTTTTTTTCTCTCTATATGTCTCAGATGTATTTTTTTTTTTATCTCTGTTTATTTGTTTGTCTCTCTATCTTACTATCTGTGTTCCCCTTCCTCCCTCTCTCGCTACTCACTCACTCACTCATCATCCCTCCCTCGCTCCCTCCACTCTTCTCTCCTCCTCTTCTCCCTCCCCTCCATCACTTTACCCACTTCCTCACTCCTCTCCCTGTTCTTTTTCCTCCCCCCTTCTCCTCGCTCACCCACTCATTTCAATCACTCCATCCCTCCCTCCCTCTTGTTAACTCCTTCCTTCCCTTTCTCACTCCCTCAATCACTCACACCCCTCCCTTCCTCACTGACTGACTGACTGACTCCCTTTTCTCCCTTCTTTTCCTCTCCCTCTCTCTACACCCCCTTCCCTCCTCCCTCACTGACTCTGACTCGACTGACTCCCTCCTTCTCCCTTTCCTCTCTCCGTCCGTCTCTACCACCCCCCCTCCCTCCCTCCCTCACTGATCTTGACTGACTGACTCCCTTTTTTCTCCTCCTGCCTCTGCCTTTCTTTCCCACTCTTTTCACCTCCCCCTTTCCCTCTTCTCCTACAGACCCCTCCCTCCTCCTACACCCCTCCCTTCCCCCTCCCCCCTCCCTCACTGACTCTGACTGACTGACTGACTCTGACTTCCCTTTCTCTCCTCCCACTCTCCTACACCCCTCCCTCTCCCTACACCTCCTCCTCCCCTCCTCCCCTCCCTCCCCTCCCTCCCTCCCTCCCTCCCCCCCCCTTCCTTCCTTCTCCACCCATCCATCAATACTTCATAGATTTACTAAGTAGACAAGCTCCAGAAACTAATGAAATTTTGGCGCGCTTAATAAAGGCTCCCGAAATATTTATCCGCCAATCGCGAATGGGCCGGAGCATGCATGCCCCTTTTCAATAACCCAATCAGATATCTAGGGATCTGCTCCCCCACCCCCCACCCTCTCCCTCTCCCTCACCCCTTCCCCAAGCATCGCTATCCCTCCTCCTCTTCCCTCCTCCATGACTCTCTCACTCCCCCTCCCTTCCTCTGGTGTCTCTCTCCTCCCTTCTCCTCCCCCTCCCCCCTCCATGATTCTCTCCTCCCCCTCTCCCTCCTCTGTGTCTCTCCCTTCCCCTCCCTTATCCTCTCCCTTCCCCTCCCTGACACACACCTCCTCCTTCCCCCTCCCCCGTGCCCTACACATCTCCCCTTCCCCCTTCTCTTCTCCCTCATCTTGTCTCCCCCCCCCACTCCCTACACTACCCTTCTTCTTTACATCTCCATTACCCTCACTTCCCCCCCTCCCCCCCCGTCCCACACATCCCACCCCACCTTCCTATCCCCCCTCACACCCTGCCCTTGCCTCCCCCGCTCACACACACCTCCCTCCTCTTCTCCCTCTTCCCCTCCCTCCTCTCCTCCCTCCCCCCTCCTTTCTTCGTCTCCCTCCACCCTCTCCGCACCCCCCCCCACATCTCACACAACCATCTCCTTCCCTCCCTCCTCTCCTTTCCTTCGTTCCCTCCTTTCCTCCTCTCCCTCCTTCTTCCTCCTCTCCCTCCTTCCTTCCTCCTCCCCTCCTTCCTTCCTCCCTCCTCTTCTCCCTCATCATTAATTTCATGTGTGGTCAACCAACACTACGAATTTATTATAGAGATGTTCTCGCTGGTTGCTTCCGTAATGATCGACTTATTTACAGTCCGAGAAGTGAATTATTTATGAGACGAGGTGGGTGGGTGGGTGGTGGGAGGGGGGAGTTCCCTTCCAGATGGTTAGATTGGGAAAGGAGGGAGGAGGTAGAAGGAGGGGGGCAGGAGGAGCGAAGAGAGAGAGGGGAGAGGGAGGGAGGAGGAGGAAGAGAGAGGAGGGAAAAGAGAATAAAAAGGAAGAAGGAAGAAAAGGAGAAGGAGAAGGAAAAGAAGGAGGAGGAGGCCGAGTATGAGGATAAAATAAAGTTAATAAGGGAAATGAAGACAGAGAAAGAGGGAGGGGGAGGGGAGGGGAGGGGAGGTTGAAGAGGGAAAGAGGGGATAGGAGCTTAGAGCAAGAGTTGGATAATAATGATGGTGATAGTAGTTATTATCCCACGAAAGTTATTTTTTTCATGAATAGTTCAATGTATGACGAAAAATTAGGGAAAGAAAAAGAGGAAGAAATTTTGGGCCATAAGGGGCAAGGGACGGATAAAAATACTCTATTTATGGTTTCCTGTTGATGTCCCCTTCTGCCGCCTCCCTTTCACTCCGCGCCCTCTCCTCTCTCCTCCCCTCCTGCTCTCTCGTCTCTCTCTCTCTCTCTCTCTCTCTCTCTCTCTCTCTCTCTCTCTCTCTCTCCTCTTCTCTCTCTCTCTCTCTCTCTCCTCTCTCTCTCCCTCCCTCCCTCCCTCCCTCCCTCCCTTCCCTCCCTCCCTCCCTCCCCTCCTCTCCCCTTCATCCTCCTTCCTTTCCTTCTCCCTCCAATCCTCCACCACCTCCTCCTCCCCCCTTCTACCCCCTCCTTTCCTCCGCCCTCCTTCTTCCTTTCCTCCTCCTCTTCCTCCTCCTCCCTCCTCTCCTTCCTCCTTCCTCATGCCCTCTCCCACCCTTCCTTCCCCCTTCCTCCCCCCTCCCCCTCCCCCTATCCCCTTCCTCCATCCCCCCATCCCTTCCTTCCCCCTCCTCCCCATCCCCCTCCCCCTATCCCCTCCTCCCTCCTCCTCCTTCCTTCCTTCCCATCCCTTACTGGTCAGCTCGCAGGAAATGATTTTACAGCCATCGCCAGCAGGAAGATGAGCCATAAAGTATAGCCCATTGATTACCTCTGACCAAGATTACCTTAAAGTGGACATGCACGTGTACAGAAAGGGGAAAGGGGAAGAAGGGAAGGGAAAGGGGGAAGAAGGGCAAGGGAATGGGGGGAAGAAGAAAGAAGGAAGGGGAAGGGAAAATGGAAGAGGAAGGCGGGAAGTAGCGAAGGGAAAGGGGAAGAGGGGGAGGGGGAGGAGAGAAGGAAAAGGGAAAGGGGAGGATGGAAGAGGGAAAAAGAAAGGGGAGATGGAAGAAAGAAGAAGGAAAGGATAATGGAAAAGGGGAAGAAGGAAAGGGAAACTGGAAGAGAAAATATAGAAGGAGAAGGGAAAAGGAAGCAAAGGAAGAAGAAAGTGGGAAACATAAAATAAAGAAAGAGGGAGGAGGAAGGGAAAGGGACAAAAGAAGAAGGAAGAGAGAAAGAGAAGGAAGGAAAAGGAAAGGGGAAATGAAGGAAAGGAAAAGGGTAAGATGAAGAGGGAAAGAGAAGGAAACGAAAAAAGGAAGAACGACGGAGAAAAAAGGGAAAAGGAAAGAAAGCAGAAGGAAATGGCAAAGAAATAAAAGGAAGAAAGAAGGAAAACAAAAGGGAAAAGGGAAGAATGGAGGAGAAGGAAATGCGAAAAAGGAAGAAGATGAGAAAGAGAAGAAAAGGAAAGGGTAAAAGGAAGGGGAAAAGGTGAAAAAAGAAAAGGAAGGGAAAAGGAGAAAGATAAGAACGGAGATAAGAAGGAAAAGTAGGAGGGTTCCAGGAAGAGAAACAGAGACAGACAGACAAGAGACAGTGGCACAAACAAAGACAGAAACAAGCAGATAAACAGACAAACAAACACACACAAGAAGAAAAAAGAAAGTAAGAAAGAAAGACAAAAAGGAAAGTAGAAAGAGAATGATGCCGCTTGGAATGGAAAACATGAAAAATAATAGAAAGAACATCCTCTAGGAATGGAAAACATTGAAAAAAAAATAGAAAGAAGTATCCGCTAGAAAAGGAGAACATGAAAAAATAAGAAAGAAATATTCGGTATAAAATGAGAAACATAGGAAAATAATGGAATAGGAAAAGAATATCGCTAGAAATGCGAGAACATGAAAACGAATAGAAAGAATATTCTATAGAAATGAAACATGCAAAAAAGAATAGAAAAATATCCGCTAGAAATGCGTTAAAACATGAAAAAAGAATAGAAGAGATATCACTAGAAATGAAACATGAAAGAATGTTAAAAGAATGTTCCGCGTAAAATGGAAACATGAAAAGGGGAATAGAAAGAATATCCGAATAGAAGATGGAAGAGAGCGATGGAAGAGAAATAATAGAAAGAATATCCGTAAAAAAGTGGAAAACGGTGGAACATAACATAGCAAAAGAATTATCCGCCTAGAAATGAAAACATAGAAAAAAGAATAGAGAAGAATATTCTCTAGAAATGGGGAGGACGATGTGCAAAAAAAGAAAGTGAGAGGTAGCACAGAGATCCGCTAAAATGAGAAACATTAGAAGAGAGAGAGATGGAGAGTGAAAGAATATTACTCTGAATGAAAACAGGTAGAAAAAAAGAATTAGGAAAGAATGATATCCTCTAGAATGGAGAAAGCATGAGAAAAAAATAGAAAGAAGATATCCGCTAGAAGATGGGAGAAAAGCATGCGCGAAAGAATAATTAGAAAGAAAGCCCGCTCTAGAAAGAATGAGAAACATGAAAAAAGAAGTAGAGAAGAATATTCTTCTAGAAATGGGTGAGAACAGTTAAAAAAAAAAAGAGGGGTAAAATAGCGACAATATCGCCGTAGAAATGCGAAAACATAGCAAAGAAAGAATAATAGAAAGAAATCAGCATTACGAATGGGAAAAAACATAGCAAAAAAGATAATAGAAAGAAGTATCCGCTACAAATGGAAAGCCATAGAAAAGATAAGAATAGAAGAATATGGCTCTACAAATGGGGGGAGAAACAGTGGCCAGATGGTGAATGTGAATCTGCCGAGATGGTGATGCGCCCCCAGGAGCTTAGCAAAGGAGAGCTAGGGCGGGGAGGGGAGGGGGGAGGAAAGGAGTGGGTCGTCTTAAACGGACGAGTTCTGAGTCGCGTTATGTGTGGGGGGGGGTAGCGAAGGAATGGGGGAAGGGTAGTGTGGTGGGATGGTTGTGGTGTGGGTGTGGTGTGGTGTGGTGTGGTGTGGGTGTGGGTGTGGGTGTGGGTTGGTGGTGGGTGTGGTGGGTGTGGTGTGGTGTGTTGGTGTGTGTGTGTTCGTGTGTGTGTGTGTGTGTGTGTGTGTGTGTGTGTTGTGTGTGTGTGTGGTGTGTGTGTGCCCGTGCTTGTTTGTTACGTGTGTTTATCTTACGTTTATATGGCAACTATAATAGAAATCGAGAGATAGAAAGAGAGGAGAGAAGAGAGAGAGGAGAGCGAGCGAGAGAGAGAGCGAGAGAGAGGAGAGCTGAGAGAGAGAGAGAGAGAGAGAGAGAGAGAGAGCAGAGAGAGAGCAGACTGGAGATAAGGAGAAGAGCGAAACAGAGAGAAGAGGACAGACAGACAGAGACAAGAACAGAAAGAGAAAACAAGAGAGACAAGACAGAACAAGAGAGACAGAGACAAGAGAGACAAAGACAAGAGACAGAAACAGAGAGAGAGAGAGAGAGAGGGAGAGCAAGAACGAGACGGAGAGACAGGAAGCAGCTGCGATGAAATGGGATGGAGTCTTAAGGGATTCTAAGAAGGTCTTTGAAGGACTTAAGCAGTGTGTTCTGTGATTAGGGGAAGGGGGCTTGTTTGTATCACAGGACACAGTCGTGCTTCTTCCGCCGTTATTATCGTCTCCTCATTATGCCCCTCTGTTTAGTGTCATTTCCGGTGGGGGACGTATAAAAGAAGGATGGAAAGATGGTGATAAAGGTAGGAATAGAGATGGTGGTGGTGATAGTAAGGATAATCTTGATGATGATGATTGTAACAAGAACGAAAAATTCAGGGTTAATAAATGAAAGATGGTGATGATGGTGAGATGGATGATAAAAATGATGGATTGACATTGAAAATATCAAGACGAATAATTAAAGTTCGCCAGTAATTATGATAGATGGAAGAAGATGAAGGAAAATAGTAAAACGGAAGAAAAGAAAAGCGAGAGAGAGAGAGAGAGAAGAGAGGGAGAGGGAGACGAAGAGAGAGAGAGAAGAGAGGAGAGGGAGAGGGAGAGGAGGGAGAGAGATGGGGGAAGGAGGAGGAGAGAGAGAGGAGAGAGAGGAGGGGGGAGCTCGAGTCGGGGGGCTGGGCAGGGGAGAGAACGAATAAAACTCTTCGAACAAACGCTTTCGCCTCAACTAATGTATTGCTGTGCTGACCGTCTCCCCATTCCCTCATCCACTCCTCCCCTCCCCCCCCCCTCCATAACCCTCTCCTCATACGCCCACCACTAACCCTGCCTTTTCCCCCTGACCATTCCCTTTCCCCACCACTTTCCCTCCCCCATCCCTCCCCCCTGCCTTACCCCACTACCTCTTCTCCCCACCCTATCCCCCCTTACCTTCCGCACCACTTCTCCTCCCCCCCCTCCCCCCTGCCTTCCCCCACTACCTCTTATCCCTCCCCACACGTCTGTCTTCCCCTCCCCCTCCCCTTCCACCTCCCATCCTCTCTCTCCCTTACCCTGCCGTCACCCCCCCCCTCCTTA
The DNA here is from genome assembly GCF_003789085.1 of Penaeus vannamei. Lineage (NCBI taxonomy): Eukaryota > Metazoa > Arthropoda > Malacostraca > Decapoda > Penaeidae > Penaeus > Penaeus vannamei. Next base: position 104,516 of record NW_020872257.1, read on the forward strand.
CCCCCTCCCACCCCCCCCTCGCCTTCAGTGATCAATAAGTCATTTTCTTCTGAGACTTTTTTTTTTGTCTTCCTCTCCTGAAGGATCATCTCTTGACTCGAAATGCTGTTATCGCGAAATACAAATATTAAATTTTGGCTTTCGTTTGTAGAAAATCGGGTTTGATTAATGTTGTGTGTTCCTGGAGAGGGGGGAGAGGGAGAGGGAGAGGGAGAGGGTGAGAGGGGTGAGGGGTGAGGGGTGAGGAGAGGGAGAGGGAGAGAGAGAGGTGAAAGGGAGAAGAAGGGGAGAGGGAGAAGGAGAGGAGAGAGAGAGAGAGAGAGAGAGAGAGAGAGAGAGAGAGAGAAGAGAGAAGATTTTACATAAACACACACACACCACGCGCGCGCGCGCATACACACATATATATGTTGTGCGTGCGCGTGTGTGTGTAGCACATGTGTATGAATGTTCAAGATGCGAGCAAAGGATCCAGAAAACAGAAGGTTCAAAACACTTGAGTTTCAGGAATTCGAGTCAAGTGTCGGAACGAAATCTCCCATATTTATTGATATGCAAACTGACTTTGCTGACTCGCGAAACAGACGCTCACCAACGTCTATCTTGCTTGATTTACTTATCTGTTTGTTTGTTTCTTTATGGAAATTTCTAATGCAATTCACTATGTACGCACATGTACACATTCGTACACGTACGACACACGCACACGCACACGCACGCACGCACGCGCACACGCACGCCACACGCACGCACACGCACACGCACACGCACACGCGCACACGCACACGCACGCACGCACACAACACACACACACACACACACACACACACACACACACACACACACACACACACACACACACACACACACACACACACACACACTCACTCACTCACTCACTCACTCACTCACTCACTCACACTCACTCACTCAAACACTAACTCATCCCCCCTTCCATTCCATCCAACCCCAAACTTCTCCCTCCCCCTCCCCTCCCCCTTCCCTCCTCCCACCCCCATTTCCTCCCCAACCACCCCCAATCCCCAATCAAGGAACTCGGGGGGAAAGTGAGAATCATTCGACGGGAAAATGATTCGGTGGAAATTATGGATTGGGGAGCCGAGTAATTAACTACAATGAAGGCAAATAACGGTGGATTCAGTTTCGCGAGTTAAGTCTTAATGAAGACGAGGGAAGGTGGGAGAGAGAGAGGGGAGAGGAGACGGATGCGGAAGGTGAGGCGGGGAGAGAGGGAGAGGGAGAGAGAGAAGGGAAGGGAGAGGGAGGAGGGAGAGGGAGAGACGGATACGGGAGTGAGGCGAGGACGGAGAGGGAGAGGGAGAGGGAGGAGGGAGGGAGGAGGGGAGGAGGGGGAGAGGGATAGAGAGGAGAGGGAGATGGAGATGGGATGGAGAGAGAAGGGAGGAGAGGGAGGGAGAGGAGATGAGAGGAGAGGAAAGGGGGAAGAGGAGACAAAGGGAAAAAAAATGCAAACAAAGGAGATCAAGTCAAATGAAAACAAGCAGCAAGGGAAGAAGGGATAAGAGGGAGGAACATAAAGTGAAAGGGGATAAGGAAGCCACGTAGGAATATGCAAATTAAGAAAGAGAACTAACGAAGCATGGGAGATAAAGGAAGGAGAAGAACACGAAGAATCTGAGGGAGATAAAGTACCTTAAGGGAGGAATCCCAAGGAGGATTACAGAAGGGGGAAAGGACGAGAGGGGAAGAAGGAGGGGAAGAAGGAGGAAAGAAAGGGAGAAGTGAGGGAAATACGAAGAAAGAAGAGGAACAGGCGAGAGAAGGGAGGAAGGGAGGGAAGAAGGGGAGTGAAGGGAAAATACGAGAATACCAGAGGAAAGGGGAAGGGGGAAGGGAGGGGAAAGAAAGGGAGAAGTGAGGGAAATGGGAAGAATAGAAGAGGAACTGGGAGGGGAGGAGAGGAGAGAACAGGGTGAAGTGAGGAAAGTGAGCCGAAAGAGGAAAAATAGAGAGAAAATGGAGGTGAGATAGAGGTATAAGAGGAGAAAGAAAGGAGGACGAAAGAAAGAGGAACGGAGAAAGAAAAAATGAAAAAGAGAGAGAGAGGAAGAAAGGGAGGAAAAAACGAATCTATATAATAGCGCTCATTAATTGTTGTCCCATATTACAATTAGGATTATGTGTGTGTGATTATGCAAATTACGGTGTGTTTGTGTGTGTTTCAGCCCGTGAATACCTTTGTGTTTACATGTGTACGTACATGGATACATAATACACATGGATGCTCGCAGTCAAATGTGCAGAGTATACAGACATAGATACGTACGTATAAAGTACTGAAATACTGAGATACATATTCGTACTTGCATATAAATGTACGCAGAAAATGAGATGCCAAGGTATACTCAACCCTTATGGCTGTTTTTTGCGCGTAAATGCTGTAACATGTGTTATATAAAAGAGCGCATCAATGAATGTCTTTTTTTTTGTTCTCAGGAAACAACGAACAACAAACAAACAGCAACAACCACAAGAATGATTTGCAACATGCAAAGGCAACACATCATGCGCCAACGTAGAAATTATTTTGCTTTTAGTTTTTCCAATTCTACTTGGGAACATATATTTGCGATATAAA
>NW_020872257.1:112135-117135 GCF_003789085.1 Penaeus vannamei
AGGAAAAGGAAGATGTGAGGGGGAGGGGGGGGGAAGGGGAAGGAGAGGAAATGGAGAGGTAGAGGGGGGAGGAGAGAGAGGAGAGGAAGAGGGGGAGAGAGAGGGAGAGGAAGGGGCAAGGGGCAGGGGGAGGGAGAGTGAGGGATGAGAGGAAGGGGAGAGGAGAGGAGGAGGAAGGGACAAGTGGAAGAGAGGGAGGGGAAAGAGGAGGAAGGAAGGAAAGGGAAAAAGGAAAAGAGAATTGAAGATAGATAGATAGATAGAGAGAAAGAGAGACATCATTCATCATCATCATCATCATCATCATCATCATCACCAAATCACCATCACCATCACCATCACCATCACCACAACCACACACCCAACCCACACCAACACACCACCACCACCACCCACCACCCACCACCACCACCACACCACCACCACCACCACACCACCACCACCAATATCACGATCATCATCATCATCATTCATTTCTTCTCAACGCATTTATTTTATAAATGTCTTTCCACATTTTTTCCTTCCTCTTGCATGGCTGTCCTCCGTTCAGGTTAGTCCAGCATTTCACCATTTTATCACCCGAACTCCGACCGGACCTTCTGGGTTCCCCTCCCTCCCTCCCCTCCCTCCCCTCCCCTCCCCCTCCCTCTCCCTCCTCCCTCTCCCTCCCTCTCCCTCCTCCTTCCCTCCTCCTCACTCTCCCCCTCACTCCCTCCCCCTCTCCCTCACCCCTCCCCTCCCTCCCTCCCTCTCCCTCCCTCACTCTCCTCACTCCCTCCCTCCCTCCCTCCCTCACTCTCCTCACTCCTTTCCCCTCCCCCCCTAGCGGTTGACATTTCCCTCCCCTTTTCTTCCCCTTCCCTCCTCCCTAGCATTGACAGTTCCCCCCTCCTCCTTTCCCCTTCCCCCTCCCCAGCGCTGACAGTTTCCCCCTTCTCTCCCTTTCCCCTCCTTCCCCCTCCCTCTCTCTCCCTCCCTTCGCTGGTGTCAAGGGGATCCAATATTCCCTCTCTCACCTCCAGCTACCTTCGAGGTCGTCCTCACGCTGACGTTGGTCCTCCTCCTCCTCCTCTCCTTACTTCTCCTCCTCTTCCTTCCCTTTCCTCCTCCTCCACCCTCCTTCTCCTTCTCCTTCTCTTCTTCTTCTTCTCCCTTCTCTTTCTTCTCCTTCTCCCTCTCCTTCTCCTTCTCCTTCTCCTTCTCCTTCTCCTTCTCCTTTCTCCTTCTTTCCTTCTCCTTCTTCCTTCTCCTTCTCCTTCTCCTTCTCCTTCTCCTTCTCCTTTCTCCCTTCTCCTTTCCTCCTCCCTCCTCCTCTCTTCTTTCTCTCCTCTCCCTCCTCCTCCTCCTCCTTCCTCCTTCAATTCCCTTCCTCTCCTCTCCCTTCTCCTTTTCTTCTCCTTTCCCTCTCTCTCCTCTCTTCTCCAGCATTTCGCTTCCCTTCACCTTCTGTTCTTTCGTCTCCTTTTTTTATTATTTCATTATTAGTATTTCCCTTCCTCCCTTTCTCATCTTTTCCTCATCCTTCGTCCGTTCCCCTCATTTTCCTCGTTTCTCCTGTTTCCCTTTCCTTTTTCTTCCCTATGTCCTCTCATACGCCTTCGCCTCCCCTCCCCCTCCCCTCTTTTTTCTTACGCATTTTCACTGTCTCCTTCTCGTCTCTTTCTCTTCCATTCTTCTTCTTCCTTCTTCGCACCCCTCTGGTCTTATCAAGTCGTTCTCCATATCCCCTTTCTTTTATCTTCCCTCCCCTTTCCTTCGTTTTTAAATTTTCTCTCATATTCCTTATTCCTTGATAGAGAAAGACAGAAAGAGAGATTGACTGATTAGCAAGGAGAGAGAGAGAGAGAGAGAGAGAGAGAGAGAGAGAGAGAGAGAGAGAGAGAGAGAGAGAGAGAGAGAGAAAGAGAAAGAGAGAGAGAGAGAAAGAGAAAGAGAAAGAGAAAGAGAAAGAGGAGAAAGAGAAAGAGAAAAGAGAAAGAGAAAGAGAAAGAGAAAGAGGACAAATAAAAAAAAAAAAAAATCAGAGAGAGATCTACAAAAACAAAAAAACAAAACAAAAAAACAAAAAAAACGCATCGTTGGCATCCCCCTCGCGAGATGGCACCAGACACCACCGGAGACGGGGTTCGCTTTACACAGGTCATCGGTACCAGGGGGCGGGGGAGGGTGGGGAGGGGGGGGGGGATGTTGTCTCGTCCTGTGAATAATTCTTGGCAGTTGCAAGGGACACTCGAAGCCGTTGCACACCGCCGTGGAGTGTTGCAACACAATCCTCAGCCGCGGAGCCGGAGCGATATTGTGTACAGCGAGTGCTACGGGAGCGATGCGAGGAATGCTGGAATGTGTCGGCCGGCTGGAGGAGGGACGAGAGAGAGAGGGAGGGAGGAGGGGAGGGAGGGAGAGGAAGGAGGGAAAGGGAGAGGGAGAGAAGGAGGGAAGGAGGAGGGAGAGAGAGGGAAGGAGGGAGAGGGAGAGAAAAGGGAGAGGGAGAGAAGGAGGGAGGGAGGGAGAGGAAGGGAGGGAAGAAGAGAGGGAGGAGGGAGAGAAGGAGGGAAGGAGGGAGAGAGGGAGAGGAAAGAGAAAGGGAGAGAGAGAAGGAGAGGGAGAGGGAGGATGAGAGAAATAGTGAGCTATAGAGAAGGCTGTAAAGAGCGAGAGAGAAAGAGAAAGAGAAAGAGAGAGAAAGAGACAGACAGACAGACAGACAGACAGAGACGGAATGAGCAGCAGCATACAAACAGGCAGGCAGACCGTCGGGTACGTTGGCACAGAAATAAAAAAGAAAAGAGTTAGCCGCGGAAAGAATAAACCCAAATAGATAGACAGGTAGACAGACAGCTGGACAGATATATAAACCCGGAGACAGACACAGAGTAAGGCAGACACCCGAAAGACACTTGGAATGGAAAGGCTTTCCACGTAATTTTATAAACGGTAACACGTAGACAAGAACATCCCCCCCATCCCCCATACACACACGTGCACGCACACGCACACGCACACGCACACGCACACGCACACGCACACGCACACGCACACCACACGCACACGCACACGCACACACGCACGCACACGCACACACACGCACACGCACACACACACACGCACACACGCACACGCACACACACACACACACACACACACACACACACACACACACACACACACACACACACACACACACACACACACACACACACACACACACGCTGCTCTCATCTCAATGGGATAATCCCCCTGTTCTTCTTCTTGTTCTTCAATGTTCTCGTTCTTCTGTTCTTCGGCGATTTTCCTTTGTCATTGCGTCATATTCCTCAGTGGGATTTGTTGGTTTATATTTTCCATTTTAAGCTCTGTATTTTTTTTTATTTATTCATTTATTTATTGCTTAATGGGGAGTGATAATTATTTATATGTGGAGGTAATTAATTTATTTTCATTATCTAGTCGTGTATCTGTTTGGTTATTATGTGTATCTGTTAATTATATTGATTACTTACCTAATATTTATTCGATAATTTAATACCCATGTCTCGATTTCGACACGAGTTGTTTATGTAATATTTGTTTGAATATTTAACGTATTTTCCCCAGTTTTGTGATCACAGGATTACTTGTTATTGAATATTTTTTTTATCCGTTAACGTATTTTCCCTTTTTTCGCTTACAGGATTATTGTTATCTTTATCAGTTTAATTAACGTATTTTTCCCTTTTTTTGTTCATAAGATTATTGTTATCTAATATTTACCTATCTGTTTAACTTACTTTTTTCCCATGTTTGTTCGCATGTAATATCTATTTATCCGTTTAACGTATCTCCCCATTTTTATTCACATATTATAATTATTTATCCGTTTCACTCATTTCCCCATTTTTCTCTCGCAGGATCGGTTCGCTCGGAGCTCCAAGTGTGGTCGAACGGCACCTGGCGCCAGGACCTCCCCTGGGGCGGCTACGCTCACGCCCTCGCCACCGCCTACTCGCCCCTCCTGGAGGTGTCGCTGCCCACCCAGGCTCGCCTCCTGCCGGCCGTCCATCGCTACGAGGTCGCCGTCGCGCCCGGCCCGCCCAACGCCCTCACCACCAGCTACGGCGTGGGGGATCGCCGCCGGCAGGAGCGACTGGTCGAGACCGTGCTGCTGGTGGGTTTGCGGGCGGTGTTTGTGGGCGGTGTTTGTGGGCGGTGTTTGTGGGCGGTGTTTTCTGTTATTGTTGTTATTATTTTTCTTATTGGTATAGTTATTATTGTTATTTTCTATTATTGTTGTTGGTATTATTTTTCTTGTTTTTTCATTGTTATTTTTAATGTTATCTTTGTTATTTTTATTATTGTTAATTTTATTTTTTTATTGTTATTGTTATTGTTATTGGTGTATTATTGTTGTTATTGTTATTATTATCAATTAATTAGTCTATTAATTTCTTCATTTATGTTTAATTATAATTATCGTTGTCAAAATCATTAGTGTTATTACTGTTATTGTTATCATTATTGTTGTTGGTTACTATGTATTGTTATTATTATTATTATTTTATTATTATTATTATTATTATATTATTATTACTATTATTATTATGATTATCATTATTATTGCTCTTAGTACAGACGTGATCTTTCTCAATACGCAAGACACTGTATAATAATAATAATAATTATTATTATTATCATTTCATTATATAAATCAGAACATCCATACATTTTCCTACCGATATAATACCTCATTTACCCCCCATCCCCCTCCAACCACCCAACCACCCACCCCACCCCACCCCACCCACCCCGTACCCCTCTCCAACACAGGTCAACGGGTCGAGAGTCCTCCGCCGGGCGTGGGATGGGGCGAGTCGTACCGAGTCGTTGACGGATGGGTCGAGTCAGCCGCTCCTGAGGCTCACCTACGACCACAACGGCCCCCGACGTCCATCACTTGGGCGACCACCTGTCCTCCCTTGAATGTCACTACGATAGGTGAGTAGGGCGTGTGGAAGGGGTGTGTG
>NW_020872257.1:122135-124635 GCF_003789085.1 Penaeus vannamei
TTGAAGGCTTGAAGCGGGAAAAATGAGCAGGCTGGAGGCGATTGACTGCTGGCTGTATTGTGTATAATGGCTGAAGGGTTTGGGAAGCAAAGAAAATATTTGAGATATGAGGTCCTGCTGCTCTCTCGAGTACGCGGTGGACTCTTGACTTCACAGAAAATCCTGCAGGATTTTGGATCTCACACAGTTCGATATTGTTGCCGCCTCAACCACTATGCAGTGACGCGGCTCCTCGCTTGCACTCCTCTTTTCAAGCGCTCTGATCTTGCTCTATTGACTGTAGTCCTCGTGTATTTTTCCGTCTGTTTCCCTTTTACCACACATTTCCCTTTCTCCGCCTTTGCCCCTTCCATGCTGGCCGCATGCCCGTTATGTTTCCAGCCTCGTGCCTCCCAACTGACGTCTTTACTCACTCGGTCTTCTTTCCCATTGTGTGTCCTCTTTTACCACGTGTTTGTGCGCCTCGCGTTTTCCCCTTGGCTCCGCTCCCTTACGCCCGTGTCTGTCCTCTTGCCTCATGGTAACGCCCCTCCCGCCTCTCCTGAATTCGACCACGGGGGAGTAGGGATATTGAGGAATAATCGTGACGAGAGTTATCACTCGGAACCACTCGAGATCGTGGTTATCTTATGGTGTATGTACACAAGGGATAGGAAGGAGTTCGGATTCTGTAGTATGTGATCCATGTACCAGGATAATGTGTGTGTGTGTGTGTGTGCCAGGGGTATTGTTACGGTGTAACGGTGACACTTGAAATGTGACAGTCCAGTATGGTGACAGTGGCATAGCATAGAAGCGTTGGCTTAATAAGATACATGATAAGCAGGGATGGCAGCGAGGTTCTCGGTGCACGGCTGCAACTCACCCATAACACAATCACATTACCTACCTGATAGCCCTCATTTGCATATTCATTGCCGGGAGGGTGCATAAGCAGCGTGTACGTTACAGCTGAAGATTTTCCCGTGGAGGAGCGAGGGGCTGCCGGTGCAGGCAAGCGGTTCAATAAAGTTGCTTGTTGGCTGCCTGGCGCTGCTCATCCGGAGGTGATGCTTCCCGGATGCACTTCCCGGCTGTGTGTGCGTTGCTTGCTTGCGTGCACACGATATGCGCGCTCGTGGGTGTACATGTATGCGTGTATATTTTATGTTTATCTGCATGTTTGCATCTATGTATGTAAGCATGTATGAATGAGAGAGAGAAATGAATTGAGCCAACGGAAATGAATTTCAGCGAATGTTCGGTACGGACGTATCTACACTATCCTCGGTGACACTCTACGAGCCCCCTACCGCATTTGGGTAGAAGACAGTGCTATAGAGTGAAGTGTGACCAATGACATTGTTTTCGACTCGGGCGTCCAATTTGTCTCTCTGTTGCCGCCGCTTCTATTCCTCTCCTGCAGCGCTATGGCCGCCACTGCTCTGCGCCCTGACACCTGTAATAGCAGGAGCGATACTTCTTTCCCAATCCCCCCTTCTCCATTATCGCAAGGCGAGGGGAAAGAGGGGAGGCAGAAATAGGGAAGAAGAGGGGGATAAAATGGATCTCTTCTAACACCTGAGATCTCACGCCGAGAGAATCTTGATGGGCAGCGTGTGAAGGGCCTTTCTTCTCCACCTGGCCGCGCGCTCTCGTGCAGCGTCGCCCTTTGTGTACCCTGGCACACCTGCTACTCGTTCACTCTTACACACGCCTCGGCCTTGGCCTTAAACACTGACACGCGTGACATTATTGATTAGCTATACACACACGCACGCACGCATGCATACAAGCACGCACGCCCACACCCCACACCCCGAACACCCAAAAACACACACACACGCACAAATGTTTATATATATTTATATACATATTTATATATATAATATATATATTTTATATATATATAAATATATCTATATCTATATATATATTTATATATATATATATATATATATATATATATATATATATTATATATTTATGTGTATATATATACGTATACATATATATATATATATATATATATATATGTATATGTATTATGTATATGTATGTATATTATATGTATGTATATGTATATGTATGTATATGCATATGTATATGTATGTATATGCATATGTATATGTATATGTATGTATATGTATATTGTTAATGTATATGTATGTAATGATATGTATATGTATGTATATATGCATATGTATATGTATATGTATGTATATGCATATGTATATGTATATGTATGTATATGCTTATGTATATGTATATATATGTATATGCATATGTATATGTATATATGTATATGCATATGTATATGTATATATGTATATGCATATGTATATATGTATATGCATATGTATATATATGTATATATATGTATATATATCTATATATATGTATAATATCTATATATGTATATGTACATATATATATATGTATATATGTATATATATATGTATATATTATATATGTATATGTATATATGTATATATGTATATGATATGTATATGTATATATA
>NW_020872257.1:129635-137723 GCF_003789085.1 Penaeus vannamei
TCGGGTTGCGCGATTGGTCCGTTTTAGGGATTGTACAAAAGCCCGCCCCAAAGGCCATGTATGTGGACGAAGGGCTTTGTTTTGCCGGTGCACGCGTTCGAACGTGGTGGAGGGCGAGGACGAAAACGAGATGTTAATGATTTGCATTGTGATTTTCTTACCTTATTGGCGTTAAATTGTGAAAGATGGTGACAGTGAGGGTTTAATGTGCCCGAAGGTTAAAAGTGTGTGTGTGTGTGTGTGTGTGTGTGTGTGTGTGTGTGTGTGTGTGTGTGTGTGTGTGTGTGTGTGTGTGTGTGTGTAATCACTTACGCAGCTTAAAAAAAATGGATGCTAGAAGCGGTGCTTGCCAATGAGCCATGGTGCGTAATTTTATCTCAAATTCAATCATTTGAGTAACTCGACCCTTTGCGTCATCAGAATATCGAGATACAGCGCAGTGTATTGCCATCCTATGTTTTCATTTTCTTTAGCATATATTTTGTATTTATTTGGCATTGCATTGTGAGAATTGTTGTCCCTTTTCCCACAGCTCGCAAACGATAGCCAGCGCGCCGGGAAAGAAAGCCGGAGTGACTAAGCGCTCTGCGACTCTGATGTATGGCGGATGGGATGGCTTTTTGCGTTGTTGGCCTCCAGGTGAGGAGGGAGGCTTCGCGTGTGTGTGTTGGGGAGCGGCGGGGTTGAAGCGGGGCCAGAAGGGCGTGCAAACAGATTTTTCCCCCGATTGTCAGCAATTAAACTTGCGTGATTTGTGGCACGCTGGCACTGGCCCTCGCATTCGTTCATGAGCCGCATTGCACCGGAAGTTTAAGCGTGCGTGATTATATCGATTTTACTGCAGGTTAATTAAGGATCTGGTGTAGGGTGGGAGGCGAGGAGGTGGTGGCGGAGGCAGCGGCGAGGACTGCCTGCAGGCGAGTTGTGTGTGTCTTACGACGGCAAAACTAACGACAAGGTTGATAATGGGATGCTGCGGCCAGAGACTGGAGCCGCCGCTTCAGTCAGGGGCCATCGCGGGAAAAAGAAAGGGGGAGGGGGCAGAGAAAGCCTTTTTTGAGTCATGGCCTGGACGGTATTGCATTCTAATCTCATTTTGTTTGCATGTTCTTGTTTACTGTGGATCAGATGTCCCGTACGAAAATACACACGCTGGTCACATTGTGTATACAAGCTCTCACTCGGGGTCGTCCTTGGTGTTCTCTTTTCTTCTTACTCTCAACATAGGTGTATGTGAGATGAGTGCATGAAAGAAGAATATAGATTTTTAGGGACTCTTCAGGGAACTGAGAGAATATGACAAAGATTCGTGAAGAAAGTGCGGTTACGACCGTGGAGGCGTGGTAGATGGGCTGAAGTGTTTAGTACCCAAATGTTTCAAGTGTCAGTGAGCGCTTGCAAGATCAAGTGTTGTAAACTTCTTGAAGGCTTCAGTTATTCCTTGAACCGTATTACTGTAATGAACGTGGTAATTGAGAAGTGTTTGGGCAGCTGGGGGCACTGACCTCAGACAACGCCTCAGCAAAAGGCGATATCTTTATTAAGGTTAAAACGAAGGCCGAGTGCATGCCATATGGCAGTTGGTTAGTAATGTCACTCATCCGGACGCGACGGGGTGTTGGGGGCACGGAAGAGCGAACTTTCGATCAATATGACAGCAGGAGAAACCCTCTCCATGATCACTTCCTCGAGGAGGAGAGGAAGAAGCTCGGGCTCATAGGTAGGGCTCTTCGCGGCCTCTGCTCACCTTGTTCTGCTCTCCCGCCCCCTCGGCCTCCAGCAAACCCCTTGTTGCCTCCCTCCTACTCCAGACCTCGACCTGGTCCTCGGAGATTGAATGTCAGGAGCGAGTGTGGAACAGTGGCGTCATCCAGAGATGTGTTACATTACTTTAGGTAGTTACTACCACTCGAGAAGCAGGGTCTTCCTCTTGGGGCCCTTGTGCGTAAGGGCAGATAAGGGGGGAGGGGGGAGGTGGAGGGGAGTGAAGGGGCTGGGATCAATCATCAGTCTCCTTCTGGTGACATTGTTCTGCTTTGTGGCGTCTTTAATTGTCCGGTCGATGAGGATGGGACATATACACCCTTCTTTCACAGAGGCGCACGCAAGCAAACGAACGAACGCAAATCTATATTCATATTCACAAACGTGTCCTCATTTCCATTCATATTGACACTGACGCATTTTTTTTTCTCTCTCCTTATCTGTATCTCTCTTCTTTATTCCTCTCGCGTCCATATCAATTCCATGATGGAGCGATTTCAGATATATACAATTTTCGAAAGCATTATTTCAGGGAATAAGAAGTGGACAAAGAAGAGCCAGCCATCGATTGTACGCAAGAGTGAAATAGGGAAGAGTAAGAATAAGATTAAGAAACGAGAGTCAGCCATCGATTCTTTGTATGAGTGAAATAGGAAAGAGCAAGAATAAGATTAAGAAACGTGAATCAGTTGATGGGGGAAGCAAGACGATACACCGCCCTGTAATGCTGGAAGAAATTACGAGCAGACGTTCAGGCGGGCGCTACAAAGGCAGCGGTGATTGCGTCATGCAGAAACAAGGATGTAGGGAAGAGAACGGAGGAGGAGACGGAATGTGGCAATCTAGTTCGGATATATTGGTTCGGCTGAAGGAGGAGGAGGAGGAGGAGTTCAAGTTACATCGCGGGATGGGTCGCTAAGGGTGAGAGAAAGGGTGTCAGGGTGTGGTAGAACAATAAAGGGCGAAGGAAATTATGCCCGTTTGTGTTACATAGTAAAGGGCGAGAGAAAAGGTGTAAGATGTATCAAATCAATAAAGGTTGAAGGAAAGGATGCCAGTGTGAGTCAGAGGAGTGAGGGTGAGGGGAAGGGTGCCAGTGTGTGTCAGATGAGTAAAGGGAGAGGGAAAGGATGCTAGTGTGTGTCAGATGAATAAAGGGTGAGGGGAAGGATGCCAGTGTGTGTCAGATGAGTAAAGGGAGAGAGAAAGGATGCTAGTGTGTGTCAGATGAATAAAGGGTGAGGGGAAGGATGCCAGTGTGTGTCAGATGAGTTAAGGGTGAGGGAAAGATACTAGGCCCTGCTAGACGAATAAAGGAAAGGAGAGCCGGTTGTGAAAATGGAAATGGAAAGCGTGTGACAGTGTGCTAGACAGCCAAGGGTGAGAGGGAAAGAGGTGCGAGTAAAGCAGATAACTAAAAAAGGACGGAAGAAAAAGGTAAGCGAGCAGTGTCCGCCACAGGTGAAAGAAAGGGTGTGCGATTGAGCAGAACAAGTCGAGGGCGAGAGAAAGGGTGTTCGAGTGAGTTGGACGAGTTAAGGGTGAGTGCGAGGCGGAGCGATTGCGTCGGGTTGCGGCTGGTCCGAACCATAGTTGCCAACTTCCTCTCTGTCGGTGAGGCGACAAGGGTGGCTGACGGAGGAGGGGTGGGGCTGGGGAAGAGGGAGGGCCTGAGGAGGGGGTTCAACAGCAGAAGGAAGAGGGGACACTGGAAGCTTGTTTTCTCTTTGTTGGTGGCGAGCGCCCCTCCGGAATGGGGACTGATTGCGAAGGGAAGAGTGCCGCGGGGATTTTATTTGTTTGCTTATTTATTGTTGACGTTATTTATTTTTTTGAAATTAAGATGGAGAATCGGCGTTTGAGGCTTGTCTTTATCATTGTTTTTGAAGGTACGGATTGCCTTTATGGTGTTTGGCTCTGAGACGTGTCTATAGAGCATTAGTGTAATTACTGTTGCAAGAAAAAAAGTAAAGACTGGGCATGTAACATGAAGAATTACCATTAATACCTGTAGCGAGGTGAATTACATGTAGAGCAGGGCTGGCATTATAGTGAAGCGGGTCTGTGTTTTGAAAGTGAGAAACCATCAGTTATTTACACGAAAAGCGATGCATGTTGCATGGATGTGGGTCATTCTCATTACTTTCAATGTCAGGGTAGCATTTGTGAGATGTAAGTAAAACTTAATTTGTGTGAACTTCACATTAGTGTTTGCTGTGTGCTGAACTGTCGATATGGACATAACTAGAGCGGATAAAGCATGAAGTGCACTGATTACAGCAAAAAGTGGCAGCAGGAGGTGGAGCAGGTGGAGTTAAGAGGCACTTAGATTAAGCAGCGACCGCGATAAGGGGACGAGACGACCGAACGTAATGTTGGCTGTGGCATTAGCCGCGTTTCCTTTTCCACTTCATCCTCTGTTCTCCGTTCATCCAACTTTCCCCCTTCGTCCCTCTATCCGGATAGGCCTATTTGCGTTCGCTTCGTCATACGTTGCCTCCCCCTTCCCTCCTCTCGGTCTACGCGTTATCCATTTATCCATCTTGTGCTCTGAGCTCCAGATGCTGCCCCATCCGGGATCCCCCTCCCCCGTCTTCTGCTTCCACCGTCGCACTGCCTCTCTCATCCCCTGAGTTTTATCCTCAGAGCAAGAGGGTAAAGGGACTAATTGTACTTACTCTAGTGTTGTGTTAGGAAAAATCACACACACGCATAGGAAAATCGGGAAGATATTTGAGGCCGTGTGTAGGAGGCGGAGGAGGCCGCCGATCCAGTCGTAGCTCCATGTCGACACAGCACAATGCGCGTGTTAGGCAGAAACGTAACTCTATATTCAGTGAGAGATGAGAATAACATAGCGCGCAGGAGGATGCTCTGAGATTAGACGGCTGGGAGGGGCTGGGGGATTAGATAGTGAAACTCATGGATAAAAGCTAAGCATAGTGGAACGGAAGAGCTTGGAATCTGTGCACTTAGAATTTCAAGTGTCAGGTTGGTGGAAAATTATAGTAAATAACAGAAGCGCAGTGTGTCCATAATTGAAGGTTAGCACAAAGAGCCGTTTATGTAAATTGCACATTGCAGGTAGGTAGAACAGTCATTGTATTATGAAATATTTATCTTAACCTGATATACGATGCAAACCTGGTCGTATTTTGACAATGGTTGTAGAAATGTCTGTCTTTCACATACCGAACAAAGACATTCTGCTGGGTAGTGTTGCGAAAGAAAATGCTCTCTTGAAACTGCTGTTGTGCAATCTGTTGCTCTGACATTGAACAATACATCATTCGATCCATCTTGTGTAACAGCATTTTCAGCGAGCAAGTTCCAATTTCCTCGTCTTGCGTGATCTGTTGTGATCTCCACAAAGGTGAGCACAGACTGCTTTCATAGTGTTTCAGCAAGAATCTTGGCTGGTTTCATCCACTTCCGTCGATAGTTCTTGCCGGAGAGTTCGTTTCCGTGTTCTGTCCTTCGTTTTTCGTTCTTGAGATTCCCTTTGGGATGAATCGAAGATTGCGGTAGGAATCGCGTCGGAATCTAGTTAAGGTGGTTGAATCCTTGGAATATTAAGTTAGGCGAAATAAAGTCGCGTGCAAGAGATTGGCATTGCGCACAGAACCGCGTTTGGAAGGACTGCGGTCCGAAAATATGCTAATTCACAGCAAGTTTTGAAGCCCAGTCCTTCACAACGGCTTCTGTTTCGTAAAAGGACGGCTTCGTGCTTGTCTTACTTCCATGATTGCAGCTTCTGGTCTTTCTCTCTCCCCCCTTCTTCTCCTCTACTACATATTCTTCTACTACCTTTTTTTTATAGATGCCCAGACTTTACCGTAGGTTTTTCTTCGTGTATTACCCTTGGTCACTTCTACCATGGGGTCAGAGGGAGGGAGGGTGTGCCCTCTCCCCATCCCCCTTTCCCCAGCTCCAAGGTCCGCGCAGGTTTTGTCCCTGCGGATCTTAGATAACAATAAAAGCAGGCACATATTGTGTTACGTGAACAGGCAAACAAAGCGTAGTAAGCGCCTCAAGACAATGGTAAGTTTGCTTCCATTTGTTCCGTTTAAGTTGTTTTTTGTTTTCTTATAATCGTGGTAGTCGCTGCAAGGTGCCATCTGTTAAGAAATTACGGCTGTAAGAGACGGAAGGCAAAAGGGGAGGGGGAGGGAGAGGAGGAAAGTACGATTGCCTGCTCCGCTCGAAGGCATCGGAAATGCCCAAGCTTCCACGGGCGGAGGAGGACACCACGGAAAAGCTCGGACGCCTGCGTTACCTTAGTAACGAAGCGCATTAATGCGTTGTTCAGCTTTGCAGGTCGGAGCTGCGATGGCTGATGCACAGATGTCGGGACTCGTCATGGCATGGCAGACGTCAGCGCTAGCGGGTGGGGGTGAAGATGTCATAGTCACACGCACTCTTATCAGAACATTCGCGCGAAAGGTTTGTTCGCCGGCCGACGTCGGTGGTGCGGCTGGGGGTAAGGGGAGGGAGGTTCCGGGACAGCTTGAAAAAGGTCAGCTGGCGATGAAGGTTGCAATATGCAAGGAGCCTCCGGAAGAGCGGACGAGAAAATCTTTGCAGGGCCGAAACGCCCTGCTAAAATGTTTCTCTTCGCGCTGAACTGGTAAGATGTGAGGGCCTCATTTTGGTTAGCAGATATTAAACAAAAGTAAAAAGAGCCTGAAGGTGCAGCATTAGAGGACGAAAAAAATACACAGGCGGAAAAGCAAAAAAAAAGTAGCGGGAAAAATTAATGTATTTACAGTCAGTCATAGCTTACTTAGGGGGGAAAAGCGCCGCAGGGTCCGTCTCTGGGCGGGCATGGGCAAGGGAATTAAAGTCGTGACGCGTTGAGGGCGGGGGCAGGTGGAGTGTTGGCCGGTGGGCGGCGGGCGGGTATTGCAACCATGGATATCGGGTGGGCGGGCGGGCGGGCGAGTGTGAATAAATGTCAAGGGTGACGGCTGTGCCAGTGTGTTTGCACGTCTCCTGCCATTGCCAAGGTCCACCATAGGGCCTCTGCATCCCCTCTGGTGTTGCTTGTGGTGCCCCTCTCCCCCACTGCGCACTGGATGCCAGAAAAGATCTCGGGGCCACTGGCATTCCTTGGGTACAGATGAAAGACCCGTGGCTTGAGCTCGTCACACCCAGACGTGGAATATTGATCAGCCGGAATTTGCATTAAGTGCCGGTATGCGAGGACGGACATTGCGGTGGCCCTCGATCGGCGCACTTTGAAGGCGTGAGTGAAGGGATCTTGAGGCTCCCTCGGACTCCTTCGGGGTCTCGCTGGGATGTGCAGGACGCTGGGCAGGGATAGCAGCTCGAGGGATGGAACACCGAGCACGAGGGCGCGCGGGCACACAGCGCGCATGCACGCAGTTTGTTGCGTACGCACGCAGGCATTAAAGTATGTACACACCTCACTCACTCATTCTCTCAGCTTATAAAACAAGCGCGCGCACCGCACACACACACACACACACACACACACACACACACACACACACACACACACACCACACCACACACACACACACACACACACACACACATCCATACACACACACACACATCCATACACACACACACATCCATACACACACACACACATCATACACCCACCCACACATCCAATACACACCCACCCATACACACCCATACACACACCTTTTTCTCTCTCTCTCTCTCTCTCTCTTCTCTCTCTCTCTCTCTCTCCTCTCTCTCTCTCTCTCTCTCTCTCTCTCTCTCTCTCCTCTCTCTCCTCTCTCTCTCTCTTCTCTCCCTCTCTCCCCTCTCCCTCCCTCTCCCTCCTCCCTCTCCCCTCTCCCCCTCTCCCCCTCTCCCTCTCCCCTCTCTCTCCCTCTCTCCCTCTCTCCCTCTCTCTCTTCCTCTCTCTCTCTCTCTCTCTCTCCTCTCTCTCTGTCCTCTCTCTTCTCTCTCTCTCTCTCTCTCTCTCTCCTCCTTCTCTCTCTTCTCTCTCTCTTCTCTCTCTCTCTGTCTCTCTCTCTCTGTCTCTCTCTCTGTCTCTCTCTTCGTCCCTCTCTCTCTCTCTCTGTCCCTCTCTCTCTCTCTCTCCTCTCTGTCCCTTCTTCCTCTCTCTCCTGTCCCTCTCTCTCCTCTCTCTCTGTCCCTCTCTCTCTCTGTCCCTCTCTCTCTCTCTCTGTCCTCTCTCTCTCTCTCTGTTCCCTTCTCTCTCTCTCTCTCTCTGTCTCTCCTTCTCCTCTCCTCTGTCCCCTTCTCTCTCTCCTCCTCTCTCTCTTCCCCCTCTCGCTCTCTCTCTCTCTCCTCTCTCTCTCTCCCTCTCTCCTCTCCTCTCTC
>NW_020872257.1:138045-143045 GCF_003789085.1 Penaeus vannamei
TCTTCTCTCTCTCTCTTCTCTCTCTCTCTTCTCTCTCTCTCTCTCTCTCTCTCTCTCTCTCTCTCTCTCTCTATCTATATCTATCTATCTATCTCCTTTTTCGTCTCTCTTCATTATCCCTTTTCTATCCTTTCCCCTCTCTCCTCCTCTCATTTAATCCCCTCTCTTCGTAATTTACTGCCTTTTTGGTAAGATGTTGCACCTCTAAGTCTGTGATCTCTAGATATTTTTCTCCTTCATCTACTTATATCTATCTGTCTATGTATTATCTATCTATCTATATATATATATATATATATATATATATATATATATATATATATATATATATATATATATATATATATATATATATATATGGTGTGTGTGTGTGTGTGTGTGTGTGTGTGTGTGTGTGTGTGTGTGTGTGTGTGTATATATATATATGTATATATATATATATATATATATATATATATATATATATATATATATATATATGCATGTATATATATATATATAATATATATATATATATATATATACATATATATATACATATATATATACATATATATATAATATATATATATATATATATATATATATATATATATATATATATATATATATATATATATCATATACATATACATATACATATATATAATATATATATATATATATATATATATATATATATATATATATAATATATTACATACATACACACACACACACACACACACACCACACACACACACACACACACACACACATATATATATATATATATATATATATATATATATATATATATATATATATATATATATATCAATCTCTACATAATCTCTATATGTGAGTGTGTGTTTATCTAGCTAGCTAGCTAACTATTTATTTAGCTATCTATCCATTTCTATTTATTTTTACATAGAGAGGCGATGGCTAGCGCAGAGGCTTGGGACAGGATCTGCAGTGCCTGAATAGCCCGATCCTGGGGCAGTCTGTTGTAGGTTGGGCAGATGTGTGTTGTGCGTTTGCGCACAAATGTAGCATACTCTTTCCTTGCTGCTCTTTTGCTAGTTACTTGGGCTCTGGCGTTACCTTCTACATTGTAAGCTCCCTTTTTCACACTTTGGCGCCATGTGTCTCGTAGTTTGGCGGTGTCCTCCCAAGTGCTGAGGTCGATTTGCACAGACCGCAAGTCATGCTTGTGGTCCTTGTAGCGAAGCAGCGGTCGGCCAGTGCGGCGGGCTCCTTCCAACAGTTCTCCATATAAGACTTCTCTTGGTAGATGGTCGGGCTCCATGCGGCGCACATGTCCGATCCACTGGAGGCGTCTTTGGGTCAACAGTGAGTACATGCTCAGTAAACCAGCGCGCTCCAAGACCTCGGTATTGGAGACTCTGTCCTACCACTTGGTGTGGAGCAGGCGCCGAAGGCAGTAGAGATGGAGAATGATCAGTCGCCGCTCCTGCCTGGCATAGGTCGTCCAAGCCTCATTGTCATATAAGAGAGTCGAGAGGACGCAGGCTTGGTAAACACATAGTTTGGTCTTATCATTCAACAGATCATTTTCCACACTTGTTGAGTTTGGTCATTTGGATTTCAGATGCTTTAGCGATTCTGGAGTTGATCTTGGCATTGATGAAAAGTGTGCTGGACATGGTTGACTCCAAGTAGGTGAAAGTGTCGACGACCTCCATTTCCATATTATCGATGGTGATCACAGGGG
Organism: Penaeus vannamei; assembly: GCF_003789085.1. Lineage (NCBI taxonomy): Eukaryota > Metazoa > Arthropoda > Malacostraca > Decapoda > Penaeidae > Penaeus > Penaeus vannamei. Next base: position 139,763 of record NW_020872257.1, read on the forward strand.
GACCCTGCACCTTGCACTAAGATGTTGGTCTTCCAAAGACTGATCGTCAACCCAAACTCCTTGCAGGCATGGGACAACTTGCCGACTAGATGCTGTAACCCTTCTTTGCTGCGTGATGTTAGAGTAGCGCCATCATGGGGCCTATAACTGTTTTGATGCTCTCATACATCCCCTTGGTGTGACCATGATCAGCAGTTAGCTGGATGTTGGCACATAAGTTTTGCCAGTATTTGTTGGTGCAGTGGCGGGCCTTGGTCCTAGCAGCTCGAAGGCTGTTGTGTGTGCTAGGGCAAGGGTTTTGCTTGTAAGCCAGCAGTGCTTTCCTCTTGGTCTCAGTGATTGGCTACATTTCGTCCCAGTGTGACTCAAACCAGTCAACATTCATGCATTCTTTCTTTTTTGAATGCAGCTATGGCTGTCATGTCATCGCAAAGGTGTATCCACTGGGTGTCTGAATTGCTTGAATACATGGCAATTCTCCCCTGGAGGCATTCGGCGAAGCACTGAGCCTTGATCAGGTCAGAAATGACACAGGGCGACCCTTGGTCTTGGCATAGTGGTTCTTTTTAGGCTTCAGCCTGACCTTGCTGGCAACGAGTGAATGGTCTTATCACAGTCTACACTGTGGTAACTTCTTTTGTGAAGGACACTGCTGAGGTTCACTCTCCTGGTGATGATGTCTAGCTGGTGCCAGTAGCGAGACTGGGGATGTCTCCAGGACATTTTCTGCAGTTCCTTGCACTTATAGTAGCTGTTGGTGACACAGAGGCGTGATAGTAACAGAGTTCAAGTAGTCTTTGTCTGTTCTCGTTCATCCGGCCTAAGCCACAGTGGCCGAGGCAGGTAGGCCATGCTTGCCAGTCGGTCCCAACACAGGCATTGAAGTCGTTTAAAAAGTATATGCCTTCTGGATTCTGGACACTACATCTAGAGTCTCGTAGAATTGTCTCCGGCTTCTGGGCGGGAGATGATGTTTACAAAGCACAACAATGTCTTCATGCATAGGGTGAGGAGTCTTGCTGACCCCCTAGTGAGGGTTTCGATGATGGTGATCAGTGAGTTCCTCACTGCCAAAAGGTGGTCTCTTTCTCTAAGGGACCCACTGTTGATGATGGTGGCCTTGCGGGAGTCATTCACTTGCTGGATATCAGTGGAGAGTCCAGAGCACATGGTGCACACGTTCCAGTTTGCAAAACGAAGAGCAAGAGTTTTTTTTTTTTTTTTTTTTTTTTACTTGCTCAGGGATATCCCCTAAGCTCTACGCACCCAGTAGAGCAGACAAGCCATGACGGGGTGGCACCTTACTAGTTGGGGGCTGCCCAGTGAAGCTGCAAAGCTTTCTCCCACCGTCGGAGGTGACCCCTGGCGCAATTCCTTACGCCAATCGGAGCTTAAAACCGGCAAACTGCTATGTCTCGTGTTGTGCCGGAGTCTTGCGACACTGCTGGAGTGCCCTCTCCAGTATGCACTAAGGCCTTGTCGGGAGGAGGCACTGGGCTGCCCATACGACAGTGCCCCCTCTTGGTGTCACTGGCTAGTCCAAGGGAATGGGTGAACCGATATATCTTGGGGTCAGTTACACTGCAGGAGCTGCCAGAAGGTAGTGCTGAACATCCACCAACCACACACACACACACACACACACACACATATATATATATATATATATATATATATATATATATATATATATATATATATATATATATTCATTATTTATATATACATACATCTGTACACACGCACACATACACACACACACACACACACACACACACACACACACACACACACACATATATATATATATATATATATATATATATATATATATATATATATATGTATGTATAAATGATCTTTTTGAAGATTTTTCAAATTTTTTAAATTCCTTTTTCTTTTTTCTTTTTTTTCTGCTCTCGTTTTTATAGTTTTTTCTCAGTTCACTTTCTTTTCATCTGTGCATTTGTTTTTTGCCTATGTTAGTGTTTAGTTCTGAGTATAATTTTTTCGGTAATTTTCTATATTACGTCCGCATAACCGATATCGACGATTTTGGTATTGTTGGACTCCTCTCACTCTATACAATGCAAATATGTAGGTTTTATTGCGCGGAAACCCCCCGTTAGCGACAAACTTGGCCCCGATTGTGGGGGCGACGATGTCGAAGCGGCAGACGTAATATATAAAATTACCCTAACAATATGACCTCACAGTGAAAATAATCATGGTTATTCACAAGACTTTCCATTGCAGGGGGCTGCGACCCCCCCTGGGGGGGCTGCCGCCCCCCAACCCCTGCCGAGGAAACAAAACCTCCACCACGTATTCACGGCAGGATAGAGTGCACACGAACTAGATGTCGATAACTTACAATAACCTAGGATTTTAAAGGTACTAACCTGATTGATTAATGCCGCTAATTAGTAGGGAGGGTGCTCCTTTGAAGGTGAAGGAGGCAGGGTGCATCCGGCAGGAGGTCCTAGGCCGGAGGATACAGCGACGCTGCAGCACACAGGAAGTGGTGCAACCTCACATTCAGGTCCTGGTAGTATTTTTTCCTGGCTAGTTGCAATTTCCCGCAGAAAATCCGTCTCCGAATACGAGTACCCTCCACACTCGGCCATCGCGGCGGCTATGACTGACTTCTGAACGCGACGGTTATTTCGGTTAGAAATACGGATGTCGAAATTCCAGAGGACGGGAAACTCGACCTTGAGGCCATCGGAATAACATCGAAAGAGGCGCAAAACCCGCCGACCAGGGCGGGCCACCCTGTTCATCCTGATTATACTATAATCGTCTCTATATACAATGCTGACTATAATAAGGTTAATATGCTGATTCAGTGGGAATCTTACGAGGTAATTGTATTACGCCTGCCGCTCCGACATCGACGATGATTGTGTAACGCTCTAGCCTGCCGGGAATACGTGGTGGAGGTTTTGTTTCCTTGGCAGGGGTTGGAGGGCGGCAGCACCCCCTAGGGGGATCACAGGGGGCGCAGCCCCCTGCAATGGAAAGTCGTGTGAATAATCATAGTTATTTTCACTGTGCGTTATATTATCAGTGCTATTTAACCCCGCATTTTCCCTGGAATCTTTCATGCCCTCTCCTGCTATCGGGGCCAAGTTTGCCGCTAACGGGGGGGTTTCCGCGCAATAAAAGCTATATATTTGCAATGTGGAGAGTGAGAGGAATCCAACGATACCAAAATCGTCGATATCGGTTATGCGGACGTAATATAGGAAATTACCAATTTTTCTTTTATAAATCTTCTTTG
>NW_020872258.1:38727-41227 GCF_003789085.1 Penaeus vannamei
CCTTCTTTTCCCTGGAAGGATATCATCAAACGCATTTATAATTAATTAAACTTCATTTGCTTTGTGTCTTTCTCCTTCAGGTTGAGAAAGAGGGGGGGGAGAGGGGGAGGAGGGGGTCAGGCAAAGCTGAGGAGGAGAATGGGAAGAAAAAGAGGGTAGATAGAAAGGGAGAAGGGGAGAGAGGGGAGGAGAGAGGAGGAGGGAAATGGGATAAGGGTATAGAGCCGAGATGAGGAGGGAAAGGAGAGGAAAGGAAAGGAGAGGAGGAGAGAAAGGGGAAAGGAGAAGAGGGAAAGGAAAGAAGGAAGAAGGAAAGAAGAGGAGAAGAGAAAGAAAGAGGAAGAAGCGCGGGAGAGGCGAAAAACAGAGCAAAGACGAAAAGGATAGATAGGGGAGAAGGGAGATAAGAGAGGGAAGAAGAGGAGAGAGGAGGTTGATAAATATGGGGGGTACAGAGTGAATAGAAGAGCTGGAGAGATAGAACAGAATATACAAAATAGACAAAATAGAATAGATAAAGATAAAGATAGTAAGAAAGAAGAAAAAAATAGGAAAGTGGCCCTAGGGTGGAAGGGGCCAAGGGAAGGAGGGAGGAGGGGAGGACGGGAGGAGGGAGGAGGGGAGGAGGGAGGAGGGAGAGGAGGAGGAGGAGGAGGAGGGAGAGAGGAGAGGAGGAGAGGGAGAGAGGAGGAGGAGGAGGAAGGAGGAGGAGGAGGAGAGAGGAGAGGAGGGGGAGAAGAGAGGAGGAGGGAAGGAGGGGGGGGGAGGGGAGGGGACAAAACCATAATTCAACTCGATTAATAAAAAGCATGAAAAATAGACACTAAATAGAACCTTAATGAAGGCAGAGGAACAAGACCGCGGATGAATTGATCACGTGGTGAAGTCGCGAAAAAAGGGGGGAGGGAGGGGGCTGGCATGGGGGAGGGTTTGANGCAGGTAGACAGCACAGGGGGAAAGGAGAGAGGAGGAGAAATGAACTAGAGGAAAAGCATGGCAGTGCTTGTCCAAGCTCTTTACACTTTGTTAGGCCATTGTAAACCCCCCATGAACCCATCCTTCTCCCCCCCCCCACCCCCACCCCTTCGCACCTCTGTCTTAGGGCGCCCGTTTGCCCTTAACCCTACCTTCCTGGCGCCTCGGACTCGGGCTCTGCTCCCGCTCCGGCCCGCCTGACACGTCTTCTCCATGGGAGTCACGATAATGATCGTGTGATGATGTAACAACGATAATGGATAACAACGGGATCATGGTGATAACAACGATAATGATCATGCGGTGACAACGATAACAATGGATGTTGTATGATATGATCTGGTGATGATAACAACGATAATGATCATGTGAATGATAACAACGATAATGATCTGGTGATGATTAACAACGATAATGATCATGGTGATGATAAAAACGTGAATGATCTGGTGTGATAAACAGATAATGATCTTGGTGATGATAACAACGATAATGATCTTGGTGATGATAACAACGATAATGATCTTGGTGATGATAACAACGATAATGATCATGGTGATGATAACAACGATAATGATCATGATGGATAATGATCATTGATGATAACAACGATAATGAATATACAACGATAATGATCATGGTGATGATAACAACATAATGATCTTGGTTGATAACAAACGATGATCATGGTGAATGATAAACACGATAATGATCATGGTGATTAATAACATAATGATCAACAACGATAATGATCTTGGTGATGATAACAACCGATAATGATCATTGATGATAACAACGATAATGATCTTGGTGATGTAACAACGATAATATAACAACGATAATGATCATGGTGACAATAACATGATCTGGTGATGATAACAACGATAATGATCATGGCAACGGTAATGATCATGACAATAACAACGGTAATGATGTTGGCAATAATAACAATGATAATAGTGATGATCATGGTGATAACAATGTTGATAATGATAGTAGTAATGAAAAGGATATTGATGATAATAAGGATAATGATGATTACAAAGTGATAGTAATTATTAATGTTTTCGTAATTGAAATAGGTATACCAATAATATATCAATTGAATAAAAGAATTGATAATGGTAAAAAACATAATAATGTTAATTATTGATTATAATAATGATAATAATGATTATCATTATCAACATCATTATGATCATCATCAGTATTATTCCAGTTATCAATTTTTCTATTATCATTTCCAGTATCATTAATATTATCATTATTAGAATAATCATTATTATTGTAATAATTTCGTTGACAATAGTGATAATAGTAATGATGATACTGATAATGATGATAACAATAATAATGATGATACTACTGCTACTACTAGCAATAATGATAATGAGAACAATGATGATTATGATAACATTTATAATAAAGAGAATGGCAAGAGCATTCCTTATAGTATGGGATGATAGTAATAATGAAAATGATAATAAGAACAACAAGAATTGCAATGATAATGGGAGCATAAAAA
>NW_020872259.1:0-2500 GCF_003789085.1 Penaeus vannamei
AATATAGGGACTGTCAAATGTATGTTTTTGAGTCCCTGTGACCTATTTCCTGTAATTAATATGTGAGCTTTTTTCTTTTTTTAGTTTATGAAATTATACAGCAAGCTGACAAGCCTTCATGTATGATAATAATTCAATATCTTTGGTGTATGTCATTGAAATTGTTTATAAAAGAATTGGAAAAACATTTTAGGTTGTATTAATATAAGAAATAAAAAATCACATATAACTCTAACCCATTCAGGTGTGGGACTTCCATGCCCCAACCAAGCCGCATTCTGGGCTATATGTACGGCCAGCTACTCAAGTAAAAAATTAGAAGCACAGGAAACATACATTTACCTCATCATACTTTTTATTTCAGCATAACTAGTTTTTCAAAACAAACTCATCTTAGGGAATAAATCTCCTCAATGACCACAATCGTATTCTGGGCCAAACAACCAAATAACTGCTTTACTTGCAATGGCACATTGGTGCTAGGCTTAGTCAACCAGCATCTGGTGCTGCTTGGCCTGATTTGATTAGATGGTATCTGGTGTAAATGTCTTAAACAAAAGGGTTACTTCTAACACCTCATTCACAGATGGTATACATATACATGCTATGGCATGACTGGATACCTTTCCGAGTGGCATGGGTGTCGAGCCACTCTAAATTGTGTGCACTACACAGCTGTTACCTTATTTACCCATTACTGCAGCAATTTTAGATCTAAAGTCCATCAAACTAGGCTAAAATGACTTTTCATCATAAGTCACAGGACAATCACATATGTTATACCCAAAGTTTCCTATGCTTCTGATTTTCCCATTGAGCAACTGACTGTGTGTGGCACCCAGCATATGGTCTAGTTTGGTGCGTGAAGCTCTCATCGGTACTGGCTTAAGAAACAATTTTACAGTCGTTCTCTCTATTAATCTTTCTTAAAAAAGAAAAGAAAAGAAAAGAATATCCACCTCAGCTCTGTGTATTAACACAAACTGTCAATACTTACCATTATACGCTTTGTGATATAGTCGCCAAGTTTCTTGACATCTGAGGCTGTCAAATGCTTAATAGTCCTCTGCACCATGTTGGTTTTAGTCACTGAATCAAACTGTATAGTGCCTGGAGGCAGAATCAATGCCTCAACAACAGCCAACTGGACTTCCCTGGAAAGTAAACACAAAAGGAATACTATACACAGAATGAAACGTCATGTTGATCCTGGTGACATTAGTAAATGTCCATTTAAAATCAAGTCTTCGTACACTTACATCCTGACATACAGTTCTTCATCAAAAATACAGTATAGTACTGATGATGATATAATTAAAACTTGCCAGATACATAACTTGCACTATGATAATTTTAAAACTCACTCAAAACTTTTCCTAGAATTGTCACAATAAACACTGTCCAGTTTCAAAGAAAGTTTAACAATTCCATGTAATCTGAAGTCCTGTGTCTACAGCTTCTCTTTCAATTTAAAATTTCTTGTTTTTTTTTATCTTTATTAAATGGTGTAGCAGCCATGAAGAACTAAGTATGTTTAATAACATTCCCTTGTATTCACCAGATGAATAAAGGAACATGTAAATTTTATAAAGATTTGCTACGTATGACTAACAGCTTTCAAAGAAAAAATAAAAACAAAAAAAAATATACCCAAAGGATTACTTACTCTTCCTTGTCCTCATGATTCTGAACCAACTGTTCTAGTACTTTGCTCAAGTCTGGGAGTGCCGCCTTCAAAACTTTATTGGAATTGGCATTTCTGAGCAGGAATGTGATCACCTTTTCTCCTAATATTGTTGATACCTCAGACTTTCTCTTCAATTTGGGTATAAGAATCTGAAACACAAACATTTAATAGAAGGCTGTGAAAATGATGTTTAAAACATAATTGATTTCAGCTTTACTAATATAAATTGGTATATAACTGCCAAAACTGGAGAACAGTAAAAATAATTTTACTCCCAAATACTAGAACTTTCATAAAAAAAAAGTATTCTCCCAATAAGAAGATTATAACTGTGGGAGAAAAGGCTTGCAAAAATGGTATCAGCTACTAAGGATATGTTGAAGGTATCAACTTAGGCTGTTGTTCCTCTAGTTATGCCCATTATTTCTTATTCAAATGACAATAGGCAATACATTACCTTGAGGAAAATTAGAGCTAGCTGTAAATCTTCACTGGAAAAGGAATGTAAACGAGAGTAAAAGTTGGTCCTCCAAAACTCGCCCAATGGGAACTTGGCATTGGTGCCACTTCTTGCAAGAGCACTGGCTAACTCTTCTATTAATGGATGTACTTTTGGAAGCAATGCCTTACATGTCTGGATATAGGAAAAGAGAAAAGGAATGATATATAGACTCTATAGCCATATTCTAACCCTTTATATCTGGGGAAACCACATGATATGCTAGAAGGAGGAACAGTTGAATCAGGATTTTGCCTCTCCGTCCAGTCTTCCATATTTTGAATTGCCAAAGAAAGCATTTCTCAATAAATTGC
>NW_020872259.1:7500-10000 GCF_003789085.1 Penaeus vannamei
GAGTCAAAAAATCTCTCTCTCTCTTCAATCCTCTACTTTAAAGTTAAACTTCTCTCTCAAAACTTAAATAAGACAGTGCCAACATTACAAAGCTAAAGAGAGAGAACAGTAGTGGGAAACAACCCATGAGAACGTCATATGCGGCACGATTCCCCATATCTCAACATACCGAAAAACCCTGTAGTTCGGCCTCGACATGCTTCATAATCACCACCGCGCCCTTGGACTGTTCCTTAGTCAAGGGCGACGTAAGGGCCAAGATGGCAAGTCGTAATTCATCAGGAAGTCTGATAAGCTGCATCGTAGATAAGTTTTTCGTCTTCCTTCACGCGTGTCTTCCCTCGCCATGCTGCGTCAAGGCAAGACTACGCGATATGTTTGTTTACCTTATATACTAATATTTTAAAAAATATTTTAAATTTTGATTTTATGACGAATAGATCAGATTTCATAAAATAATCGAAAATATCTAGAACGAAATTCAACTATTTGAAATATATGGGAAGAAAGTGATTCGAACGACGGCATTCTTTTAGGCTTTACTCTTGCCTTGGCCTCTCCCTTAACCCAACATGGCAGGTCTCTCCGATGATTACTATTCCCGGTAAGATTGAATATTTCTCTGAACAGGATGTGAGTATGGATATTATTTCGCCCTGGACGTTGCCCAATCAGTTTGTAAGGAGCCAGGGAGAAAATTAGCGCCCATTTTGGTTCCGAGATGTGGTGGGGAAGTGGAAAAAGTAGATAAGTTGATGGTGTGATTGTTGATCGCGTCGTGGTGGAATTACAAACAGTAATTTCATATTTTTGGAATTGGAATTTGACGAAGCGCTTGCAATATTTAAATGATAATTACTAGAATCAGGGGGGCTATTAGAACATTCGGGAAATATTTTCAAGAGAAATAAAAAAAGAATGAAGCCAGCCTGCCATTCTCACATTTTACTTTGACCTGGTTTGACCTGTTGACCTCGGTCCTAGGTTAGTAATGCAGGTCAGTTTGTCTCGTTATTTACCGCAAATGGGGCTGTGTTGCGGGTGTTGTTTCGGTTTTTGATGGGAGTCTCATTTTTTGGTCCTAGATATCTGATGGGAGGGTGAGGTGTGGGGGGATAGAGGCATTTTTGTGTTTGTTGGATTTTTTTTGGTTTTTGTTTTGATTTATATCATGGGGGTTTATGTATAAGCATGTATTCTGGATGACTCCTAGTATTTGTAATGTTTTGAAATAATCCGCTAAGAAATTTTGTTTGAAAAGTCACCATGTTAGAGAATATGATTGTACAACAGCTGTTGCATTGTGAAATATGCTGGAAAATTGTTTAAAAATTGTGTCAGCTATGACTGAAGATGAAGGTCAAACTTACTGTCGTGCACAAAATTTAGTTAAAGTATGAGATATATTATTCAGAACTGTTCATGGCAAACAGTGAAAGGTGCATGTTTCGCAGCGGCGCTATATTTCTGATTTGGTTGGTAAAAAGAAATCTAGGAGAAAATAGCAGGTGTACAGCATGGCACAAAATGCTTCTTAATGAAAGTTGTAACTTGACAGTCTTCATCATCTTGCACACTGTATTGAGTTTCAAGGTAATATTTAGACTCCAATTGATGTCATTTGTCAGTTATCAGACTATTGTGTATGCAAGTGATGATGTACTATATAAAAATGTTTTGTGATATTTTTTAAGTCAATTCTGCTTGAATTGGTGAATCAGAGTAGGACTTTTTTCTCGTAATTTTATAGGTGGGAGTTCTAGTAATCTCAAATCTTTCGTGATCAGTGTGATGGGAAGCTTACTTTGTGAGGCCCATTCCGATACAGGCATAGTTTCAAACATTTGACATGATTTTTGTACCTTTGATACTCTAGCAGACACCAGAAAAACTCCTCCATATACATTCTGACAAGATAGAGCTTAGACTGGTTCATTACTTGACAGTAGATTGCAAGGAAGGTAAAAAAGATTTTTCACAATTCTGGAGACAATATTTACCAGAAAATTTGTAGATTTTTAATCAAATCATCCAAATCAGAAACTATAAAGACTTGAAAGCTGTATATATTTATAATTTATGGTATTCTATTGGACAAACAGACTTCTGGGAATAATTTTTAAATACGAGCAATGTTACTTGTCTTGTGACAAACATACGAGGCTAATTGTTTGAGTAGAGACCGATGCGTGTAGATAGACATAAATGGCCATCTTATGGAGCGGAAGAAATAGTGGGATAGAACAGTTTAAGCTGCAGCAGCCTTATAGCCACAGCTGAATGACGAAAATATAACGGGCGCTCGCCCTTCAAATTGCAAGTCCATTAGCTTGTTTACCTTTTGAAGAAAAACACAACATTGACCGGTGAACTTATTATTTAGTTGTCGAACTAGTTTCTGGATTACTACACGTTTGTCAAAACGATATTTGCCAAATTATCTGTCTCTGCTGTTACACATTTATGCCTTTAAAGTCTTTTATGAATGCTGTTATACTTC
>NW_020872259.1:20000-23464 GCF_003789085.1 Penaeus vannamei
GGGGTTTGTCGCATCTACATGAATATGTCGTTGCATTTGGGGCATTTAAGGGCATATTCCTCCACAAATTGTCAGTACCTACCGTAAAAAATATGTTTGAATAACACTTTATCCACTATGATGAAAGATACACTATTTTTTCAATTGTCTTTAAAACACCTATAAATAAAAAACAAACATTGAAACAAATATCTTTAACTTACCAAATGTCACACCGCACACAAAAATTGCTAGGTCCTTACATGTCACGAGCTCACCGGAAAGTGTTCAAGTAATGAAAAAAAATAAAATCCGACATGGGAGGCAATTAAGGTAAAGAGGCAGTAACGTTGTTACATTGTTAACAGTGAATCTACGTTATGATAAGAAAATTATGGATCATAAAATATATACATTACAAAGAACAATACTTGAAATGTATAAGCATAAAAGGAAGAGAGGAAATGTTAGTAGAAATAGTATTATGTAATGGATCAAAATATTAGTAATCGATAATGCTTCCACGTTGGTTGAAAGTAGTGCAAAGAAAACGTGACGTTAAGAGAAAACGCGGGTATAGAAAATGGAAATACAGAAAACTAGACACGTATAGAAAATGAGTTTATAGAAAATGCAGACATAAACAAACGACTCTGCCGCAGAAGGTCGATTTGGACTTAGTCTCTGCTCGGCGCACAGCGCTGCCATTTTTTCCCATTTAACGGTAGATATAAGGCCTGTGCATCTTAACATTACTCCTATCCAAATATATTTCTTCCGCTCTATAAGATGGCGGTGTCCATTTTCCTCTATCTACGCGCGTCGCGGTCTTCAACCTCTACCGAAGATTGTCGATAGAGAAATAGTGCTCGATCTCCTCTCCAGTTCATTCGCAGAAGAAACAGCGCCAAGAATCAATGAAATCATTGGATTTCATTGCACCGTTTGTGTGTGTGTGTGTGTGTGTGTGTGTGTCTGAGTAAGCGTGACCGCCTGTGTGTGAGTGTGAGCGTGTGTGCTTGTGTTTACAAGCTTACATTGGACTGGTTCCATTGTTCTTATTGTTAGTGGGACTACAAGCATTAATAAAGGCCACATTTTCTGTAGTGCAAGCAAAAATACAATGCGGAAAAAAGTTGAAGTATGACATCATCTTTAGTCAGGGTTTGGGCACATCCTTAAAGTCTTAAAATGTCTTAAATAACTAATTTTTTGTGTATGTGAAGCCTTAAAAAGTCAAAATCAGAGCTTTTTCTGTTGCAGGTCTTGCGATGTTTTAAATTTGCCTGAGGCATATCTTTGTTTGCATAAATGTATCTATATCTGCAGAGGCTTTTGCAATTCACTTACTTGTGGATATTTACACGGCTCTATCAAAAATGATTTATTAACAACATTAGACCCTGATCTTTGCTGATGGGTGCAACTGTTTACTTATGGGCTATGTAGAAGCAAAGCAAAGGGGAAAAAAAAAAAAATCTGGCTCACATCTATCTCAGAGGCTGTGTAAAATCATGGGAGTGTTTTTTTTTTTTTTTTTTAGCTACGAATGGCTCCAAGTCTTAAAAAGCATAACAAGACGTCTTAGATTTCACCAGTCTACACCTTCAAGAACCACGTTGGTTCCTTTTGCACAAGATAAATGAATAAAATGAAATTTCTTGTACAAGTGCAAACTCTTGTTAGGGTTCTTTTTTAATGTATATCCGTGCCTGCATCTTTACATGGCCTATGTTCTCTCTTCTTGCTGTATTGTCTTTTTTTATTTTTACAGTTGTTGACTGTAATTAAATAGTAAATATGTTTGTTAGAACCTCTTTTTCATTCATTTATTATGGATACTTTCTTCACATAGGTACGAACAGTGAGACTGGTGTTTGACAATGAAAGTGGCAGATTCAAAGGATTCTGCTATGTGGAATTTGAAGATGCCAAAAGTTTAGAAACTGCTCTTAACTTTGATGGCGCTCTCTTTGATAACAAGCACATCAGAGTAGATATTGCAGGTGAGTGAATATATAAATGATTCTCGTCATGTAAAAACTTCTAGAATGAAAGGGGCTATTTAAGAGATATATGACTTTTAACTACCAAGTAACTACACATGCTGATTTTGTAATTTCTTGTCTTTGTTGATATATTTTATATGTACCATATGATGTAGGTACCAGCCTTCCAACATGCAACCATGTTCTATTCTGATGAACAGTTGTTGGCGAAAAGAACTGTCGTGATTTGTTAGCACGAAATATGTCGTCCTTGTGTCTAACAAATGCACGACTGTTCTTTTCCTGCAACGGCTGGTTTCAGAATAGCACATGGTTGATGTTGGGGAATGGTGCCTTCTCTGGTACTTAAATTATCACAAGCAAGAAATACAAACGCAGTGTAGTTACTTGTTATAAAAGTTCATATATTCTTAAATCGCCCTTTCATTCTAGAAGGTTTTTAATGACGAGTCTTTATATATTCACTCACCTCAATATCTACTCTGATGTGCTTGTTTTCAAGAGGAGGCGCATCAGTTAAGAGCGTTTTAAATTTTGGCATCTTCAATTCCACATAGCAGATCCTTTGAATCTGCATTTTTGTAACACCGTCTCACTGTTGTCCTATGTGAAGAGTCCTATAAATGGATGAAAAAGAGGTTCTAACCAAACATTTTCTTTTTAGTCACACTGTATAAAAGACATCAGCAGGGGGGAACATAGGCATTGTAAAGATGCGGCAAGGATATACCTTAAAAGACCCCTACAAGGTTTTGCATTGTAAAATTTATTTTATTATTTATCTTGTTGCCAAGAACAACGTGGTTTTGAATGGTGGTGGACTGGTTGAATCTAAGACGTTCTTGTTATCTTTTTTAAGACTTGGAGGCCATTCGTAGGCTTAAATAAAAAAAAAAAAACACTCCGATGATTTTTTACACAGCCTCTTTGAGTAGATGTGGCAGTTTTTTTTTTTTTCCCCTTTGCTTTGCTTCTACAGCCCATAAGTTAAACGTTGCACCATCAGCAAAGGATCAGGGGTTCTAGATGTTGTTTAACTTAAATCAATATTTATTCGCCGTGTTAAATATTCCCGTAAGTGAATGCAAAGCCTTGCAGATTAGATATACATTTATGCAAAAAAGATTGCCTAGGCATTTAAAACATCGCAGACTGCAACGAAGCTTGATTTTGACTTTTTAAGGCTTCCATCACAAAATTAGTTATTTAGCATTTAGCTTTAGGATGTGCCCAAACCTGACAACGATGACTGCATTACTTTCAACTTTTTTCGCATTGTATTTTTGTGGCACTACAGAAAAATGTGGCTTTATTTAATGTTGTAGTCCCTCATAGAAACCAATTTGGACTGTCAATGTAAGCTTCGTAACACAAGCACCACACGCTCACACTCCCACAGGCGGTCACGCTTACTCAGACAACCACACCACCACCACCACAAACGGGTGCATGATCCAATGATTTCATTTTTGATCT
>NW_020872259.1:31064-43564 GCF_003789085.1 Penaeus vannamei
AATGTGTGTAAGCCTTGACTGGAAGGGATGATGCCATTTACATGCACAGCATGGTATTCCTGGTCACTGTGACCAGCAGCGCAGGTTATATTACAGAAAATTAACAACTTCAAAAAGTTTAGATATAACACAACCAAATGTTTTTTTTCTCTCTCTTGCACTGAGTTATTTACTACAGAGGGAGATGATATGGAGTCTGTGCATCTGGATAAAGCAGATCATAACAAATATGGGCATTGGAAAATGGCAAAAAAAGAAAAATTAAAAGTTTACATAAAATAACTTTGCAAAGGGGAGGGACATAGTCTTGTGAGCATCCGGCCTACGCCCGGGATATTGGCCACTTATGTTAGGGTTGATGTCTCCAAGGTGCTTTGCCCTTGTAAGGGTTGATGTCTCCAAGGTGCATTGCCCTTGTATGTGCAACTAGCATAACCACCTGCACTGGTAATTTGTAGTACAGTATTCCTGATGGTGCTACATCATTTGGGTGAAACTGCCAACACAAGTAGCTTGTTGATTCTAATTGGTTGCTATTTATGGATGAATTGGATATTGAAGTATTGTTTATGCTAACTGATGGCACACTTCTTAATTTGTGATGGAAATGTCAGAGATGTAAAATGTATAGCCTCTTGATCTATCTAATATATGCACTGCATACCATAAAGGTAATGTTTGTTAAGTACTGGAAAATATAGAGATGTAAATTACTTACCGTTTTGATTCAGGTAACAGTGTATTACATTACATGATTGGTTGCTAGTTAACTTGATATTGTATAGACTTCAAATTATTAGGTTCACTATTTTAATTTGTTTTTGATATGTTCTTACAGAGGATCTGTCTCAGAGGCCCAGGCTGAAGCTGTTGCCAAGGACAAAGACGGATCCTGTAAATCAGCAAGCGGAGACTTCGCAGTCATCCAGTATATTTGGTGGAGCTAAGCCTCGTGAGGAAAAGGGTGGTGTGCAAGAAGGACAGGCGTAAATTTGAGATCTTGCATCTCTCTCCATCTGTAACAGGTTTGTTTATATATTTTGATAGTTTGTACTACAGATCAGGATTGCATTAGTGTGATAATGTGTCTATAAAAGCATCATACTCTTGTCATTCGTATACTCCTTATTACTAAATGAGAATCATTATTCCATCATTTTGTTTTATGTTCTTACTTCAAAAAGTACTCTTAATAACTTTTGTTGTTTCGGTAAGTTTGCTCTGTTCAAGCAGCTCCTTTAAAATATCATTATTAATACAGTAAGCCATATAAAGAGCCACACTGAAAAAATTGAGAATTATGCTACCAAAGATGTCACTTTAGGTCAAAAGACAACTAAGAAAGAAAGAGGAGATAGAAAATCATAAGGTATTTATAAAGTGAAAACATATTAACTGATCTCTTAAGCTGATCAAAGGGTGGAGAAATTACAGCCTCTGAAGGTGATCTTTTCCAAAACCAATACATAGCAGTCAAAAAGCATTTAGAAAACTCAGATGGAGATGATCAAATTGCATCAAATGTCATTGAATTGAGGGTTACAGAACTTCCAGTAACTTCCAGTGTGATAAATCAGGTAAAAACTTGGAGGGCATGTGAATTATTAGTTACAAGCTTTTATAAGACTAAAAGCCCCAATATCCAAATGTAAGTCAGACTGGAGAAATTTGATGGAATCAAAAGAAAGATTAAGCAGTATTAAATGTCTCTGCATAGATAACCACACAGGAGAACAAAACTCAAATGAGGCAGAATGAAAGAAAAGAAGTATCTACAAGTAATGTCATCTTCATAGATGTTATTACCCAGTTCTTTTTTTAGTGGTGTATAGTCTAGATGCTTCAGATAGGGAAAGATGAAAGAATTCTTTCTATTTCTCTTGTGAACTTTTTATGATATAGAAGTTCTTAGTATTTTTAGTGTCTTAACTGCCCTAGAAAGTAGATGAACACATTGGTGATGTATTTTATTTAAATATTGCTAGGATAAGGGAGATGATAATGAGGGTAGTTTATTTTGTTTGTCCTGAATTATGAAATTTATTTATTTATTTATTCTTCTTTTTTTTTTTTACTTGTTCTCAAGTAATCTCACTATGTAGAGGATATTTTTTCTTCCAGTCAGTGAAGTGTGAGAATTGTACTAAAATTTCTCATTTTCTGTATGTTTACAGATGGAGCTAATGTCCTGCTCAGTTGGACCTGCATATTTTGGTTGAGGCTTTTTTTTATTCCTGCACTACGCTGTCTGTATGAGGACCATAGATTTTGGCCCCACCCTCAGCATTGCATCAGTAGAGTTGGGCTGAAGCTGTCCTTGTCTACTACTGAAGCTTAGTTTTTGGTAAAGCAGTAATGATGTGAGATTTGTACTGACTATAACTGCAGTGTTAAAATATGCTGAGGTTATTCAACAAGAAAATTGTACTGTGTGGGTTTGTGTATTGTGACATTGAGCTTGCCCAGTGATTAGAACTTTATGTGGAAGTGTTTACAGACTTCAAAAATTCCTAGACCTTTCTAATCTCTATTGCTTTGTATGAGATGTGACTACTCCATTTGGTGTTGTGACGGAATGTGTGAAATTAACTACAATGTACTGACTAGTTTTCACACAGTGTAAGCAACCAAAACCTGGTAAACTGTGGGATCCTGAAGGTGGTGAAATACAAACCCTTGGTAGCCGCAGAGCTTGCATATGAAGCCCGCCAACTTCTCCTTTTTAACCCTTCTATGTACGCAAAAAATTCTTATCACATGCCACAATGTTGTCTGGTCAAATTGGTCGTTAGTATATTATGCCTCTAGGATTAGATGACAGACAGCACAGTGGCGTGTTGTACATTAAACTAAGTATAACTATATTGTTATGGAACTACACATTCGGGCATTCTTGGCCTTTGCCAGGGCATTCCTTTGTTTAACAATATAGTTGCAGCTCCTAGTTGTTGACTTACTTATTTTTGATGCAGCAGCATACCGGACGTGTCACTGGATACGGGTCTGTTGTGGAACTTGTAGACCCTACATGGGGTTCTTACACCCATGCTAACTCACATACCAGATCCACTGTTAATTGCACTGTGGAATCTTTTAATTTGTTGAAAAAATCTGTTTCTGGTGAAGAATTAGGTAATATATATTTTTCTTTTTTCTTTTTTTCTTCATCCTTTTTCATGAGTTACTGCGTGTTTCGATTTTGTATCCTGTATTTTTATCCAGTAATTGAGATGTAATATGTCTTATGTCATTTGAATAATTTTTTCTTTCTTTTTAATATAAACTGGATCTTGTGTGATTCTGTCCAGACTGTACAGATCACAATAAACTTAAGGAATTTCGAAAAGGAATTTTACTTTGTAATCCTTAACTGTAAATTGTCAAGAGTAAATGGTGTTAGATATTAATTGGAATTAGAGTCTAATGTTTTGATTTCTCATAGTATGTTGTAAAGCTAGAATTCTGCTCTGTAGTTTTGTTTCTTTTGTGAATCATTTACTAAAAATAGTAATTTGAATGCTAATGGATGATGTTAACCCCCAATTTCAGAAATGCATTGTGCACATTAATTCAATGAACTGCTTATTACAAAGATTCTTGTACAGAATATTTGTGACAAAAGTATTTATCATTAAAATGTAAAGAAATAAAAGTATATGGTTTTCAGATGCTTATCCACAAAATATACGTGTTCTGCTAAATATGTCTTATTTAACTTTGGCCTGTTATTGATACTGGGAAATGGGTTTGGAAAATCAGTTGCTGTTATACTTTAACTTTCCTCTTTGTGAAGAATTTTTTGAAAGGGTTACACCAGATTGCGGTGGTATGAATAATTCATGACATACTTTAAAGTATAAGAATAATATTTTTCATATGAGGTTTCTGTAGTACTGATTTGCTCTGGTATAAATATCTTTGAATGTTGCTTTTGAATTTTCTTCATTGTTGTTACATATTGCAGTATTGTATAAGTGAACTGAATGTTTAGTTTGTCATTACATAATGAACTTAGTGTATTATTTTCGTGTTAATGGGAATTCTGTTGTCATGAGAAGCTTACTCCAAGGATTGTAAATTATAGGATCAGTAAATATTAAGAATTTTAAAGTAAAAAGCTGGACAGGCTCATTATACATTGTCATGCATGTGTCATTGATAGCCAATATAGGGCATTGTATTTGGTTGTAGTAAGTGTGAAAGTACTTAGAGAAAGTGCAGTTTTGGATTTTAAGTTTTTAGTGTAAGTAATTGCTTCTTAAAAAAAAAAGTTGGTGTAAATTATTAGGAGGGTTCACTGTATGTATATAGGATTTAGTTGTAATAAAGACCAGTCCATTCCAGGGTAGATATAGTTTTGAAGTTTTAGAAGTTTTGAAATTATTGGCCTTGTTTATTGATTTTTATTCATTTATTTTTTTATTATTATTTTTTTTCACTTTGATATTACAGGCCATATGGAGGTTTGTGTTATCATTTCAAGTTAATCAGCCAAACTTTAAAGCTACTAAAGCATATACGTGATGAATGTCTCAAGAGAAATTGGTTTGAAGAATGACATAGATATAAAATGGTGAATTTAGTCAAGTATAATTTCTTTTGTTGCTTGTAGTGGTTTATCTACCAGTTTGTATATGTCAAAGCTCAAGACTAAAAAAAAAAAAAATTTTTTTTTTAGTTTGCTTTAATTAGCACTTTGGCCCTAGAAGTTGAAAGGATTAGTTTCGATCACTACTTTTATGCCTTTCATATAAAGAAGGAATGACTATTACCTTCTACACAGATATCGCAGGCACGAAGAACAAATATACAACCATTAATCTCAAAATCACTTTATATTCCACAATATATTACAAACCATTCCAAGCCGGAACAGCTAGGCATTACTAATAATAAGCTAATCAACACACAAAACCTGTTTGTAGCCACCTTTCCAGATTTTATAGACAGGAATACAAATGTCTGTAGCTACTCTTACCTGTTATGCTTGCCTGTATAGAGTACCTATAGGACCCCTGAACAAAATCAATGCATTTATTTGAGAATTAAATGGGTTGGTTGATATTTATGCAAAAAAAAAATGCACACCAACCGTTGTGGATCATTCGAAACCCCTATTAGTTTTAGCTGTTTGTGACAAGAAAAAAGATTTTGATAGATCAAATCTTATACTATTGTAGCTTACAAGTTTGAAAATGTAGAGAATTATATAAAGGATAATAGTTTGTGTCACATTGCTGTATTGTTAACTTTAGGGATGCTGCTGAAGTAAATGGGAAAATAGATAACTTTGGGTTTACTGAATAACTAATGAAACCTACTTATTATATATACATATGTATAAATATATATTTTGCTTTATTGCTTTGCACACTTAACTCCTTCATTAATATTACAAAGAGGGTAACTAAGGTAGATGCTGAGGTCTGGTCATTGGTTTTATCTAGTGACTAGTTGTAGTTCCAGGCTCTTGTAATGTAGATACACAAGTCTTCATGAAGCTTTCAATATTTCCCACAAACTTCTCAGCTGATCAGCTTGTAATATACGACCTTACATATATTGTTGATTAGAAATGGTCTCAGTCTGCAAGTTATAAAAATTATTGCCGTCATGTTACAAATTCCTGTCTTGATAATCTCTGTTCATTTGACGTACTTGCTTTTGTTCATATTTTGTATATGTATGAAGTCATTTTTGATATAAGAATATATTAAAAGAAAAGGACAGTCTTTTTAGCATAATAGACAAGCCTGTGAATAGTTGCACGCAAACGAAAGCTGACAGTCCACCCATCTAACTGTAATATG
The DNA here is from genome assembly GCF_003789085.1 of Penaeus vannamei. Lineage (NCBI taxonomy): Eukaryota > Metazoa > Arthropoda > Malacostraca > Decapoda > Penaeidae > Penaeus > Penaeus vannamei. Next base: position 36,875 of record NW_020872259.1, read on the forward strand.
CAGCATGATTGACTGTAACAACATACAAATTACATAAATCTTTTATGAATTATAAAAGATTACTTACATTTTATTTGAGATGACTATTTGATGAACTCAAAGTGTACTTATATTTAAACACATAAGGACTCTCATGGTGTGTGAGAACAGATTGGTCCATTCTCAACAGTAACATATCACAGACAGGAAATGATACAAAAAGAAAATCACATGTACCCATTCCATGAATGTCCTTTGTATTCATTTGAAGGTTTGTTTTGACTCCAGTATGTTAAACCTGTCAGAGGAAAAAGTTATATCTACATAAAAATATTTACTTCCTACTTTTTTGTTAACTGTGTCACAAAATCAGTTTTCCAGATAAACATAGCAAGAAAAAACTACATATTAATAAGAAAAGGTATTTCACATAACACAACATTGAATCACAGACTTTATACCATGACAGTAATCACTGACAATTTCTTACCTAAATGAACTGTACATGTACCAAGATGTACAAAGGAATAAAGATTATTTAAAAGAATTTACATTTTATCCACACACACTACAACTTCAATACTACTGCAGTAAAATTATGATCTTACTTAAATATGTGGGGAATGCCTAAAATCAAATAAATCAAAACCTAATATTTTGCAAAGAAAACTGATTTATTACAAAGAAAGGCACACTTTTAAGAAATAACTAATGTAATTAATGTTATGCTTGTACTTTTTTTACTTCCAAAACACAGAACTAAAATTCTTATGATCATGATTTAGACGGGAAAATAATCTAGTAATATTAAATATCACTTCTTTCTTTTTCAATATTCCCAAATTGATGAACCTTCATACTAGACTGAAGATTTTCAATAATAATCATCAGGATCATCTTCATTGAAGTTGTATGACCTCCTAATGAGAATATAATCCTGAGTCTTCTCTTCTGGAGGTGTGTTAGGGAGCGAGTAACTTGATGTCGTTACCTGGCTGGTCCTCTCCTCAGTAGCCGAGACATGGGATGAAGGAACTGAACGAGCCGAACGAGGCGAGCGAACTGGACTACTGTAATGACGAAGAAAAAAATGGGAACTTGGTTACAGATTTACAGCAGAGAAAATTAGAAAAAAAATATTTGAAATGAATTAAAAGGGGGGGTGGGGCTATTGATTGATGAATATAAGATGGACACGAAAGATAATATCAAATTTACTTTTCAAAATTATTTCTAAAACTTTTTTTTTTCTTTCAAGAGAATTATTTAAAAATAATTTAAGGAATCTAGTCAAACTAAACTAAGATATATAATCTAGGGTTTACAAAGCAAGACCAAAGTGTATATACTTAATATGTTTATTCATATTCACTTCAAATTGAACTATTTAAGAGATGCATTGAAGCTTTATGTAAATGGAATGTGCATGTATAAAGTAATGTGTTTTTAGAATGCAAAAGAAGCTGAAATTTATATCGGCAAACGTTTTATTTTGCACGTTAAATGTTTGTAAAATTATTTTCACTGCACAGTTTCATTTATTTTTCTAATAATGTTTTCTCCTCTAATACATGCAAGAAAAATGCAATTACTGACTACCAAAACTTATTTGTAACTTGGGCAATGCAGGATATATATGCAAGTATCATATATCCCCTCATGTCTACTGCTAATGAATATAAGTTTAAATTTTATTTACAATATATATACACATATATCTATATATCTATATATATATGTATCTATATATCTATATCTGTATCCATATATCTATGTCTATATATATATATATATATATATATATATATATATATATATATATATATATATATATATATTATATATATATGTCTATATATATATATATATATATATATATATATATATATATATATATATATATATATATATATATATATATATATATATATACATATTACATACACTATAGAAGACAATACTTGAAAAAGTTATTAAATCCTTTACTTCATGCAACCTCTGCAAATGAAAGAAAAATGCAATAAAAAATATCTAAGACCTTAGTCAGAAAGATACTACTGCATACACACATCAGTTTCATATCAGCATAGCATATCTATAAATGATATATATGTACAGATATGTCTGTACATACATATGCATGTACTTTTCTTTGTAACATTTTATCTTACCAAATAATCAATGAACTTATATATGCTGACTTTCTTATGTAACTGACCAACTATACATGAAAACAAAACCAAGAGGCATCATATGGAGCAGAGATCATTCCATTGTTAGCTTTACTAAAATATACTAATAATACAGTAATGATACACCAACAGCAGGCAAGCAATCGCACCAACTCTACACAATGATGAGGACTTCGAAGAGAACAGGTGTGCCTCAGAGTCTTCTACTTTTCTCCTTGCTGAAGAGATTGGGCTTCCATAGGATCTACTGTAGTGTTCGTGGGTACCGATAAGTGCTTATTTTTTCGTGCTGAGAAAGCACGTGAGGTCTTTTCTGATTTTAACAGCCCCTCAATTGAGGCTGTTGAACGAATAAAGAAGTTCATAATACCCACTGAGGGGGTTTTTACTCGCTCTGCAGGAGTAGTTCTGCCAGAAGCAGAGGCACTTCCTTGAAGTGCAGACTTGTTTCTAGAGGAAGAAGCACTTCCTCTCATTCCAGGAGTTATTCTTCCAGTCGAATCACTCCCTCTTAATCCAGGAGTCATTCTTCCTATTGAAATTGCACTTCTTACACCAGGAGTAATTCTTCCTGCAGAAAAGGCACTTCTCACAGCAGGCGTGTTTCTGCCAGTGGTGGGAGAACCCCCTTCTGGGGGGGAATGTCTGTCTATGGAAGTAGCTGTGTTGCTTTGTACTGGTGGCTTGCTGCCTACTGGAGTGATCATCCTGCAGGTGTGAGACATAGGGATTTTCTCTAATAAACCAAAATTGTCCACTTGGTCTTATCTTAACATATTAATTGTAGGCACATATACAAACAATAGTACTTTTGCTCTGATATTATATTCAGAAATAAAACATAGCTATTAACCAAATTTTGCATAGAAATGCTTTATAATTAATTTTGGCAAATGATTCTGATCATTCTTAGTAGTTTAACACAATTAAAAACTATGTTTGGCAATACATATAATTCAAAAGATAAAGTGTGCATGCTTCATTTCCTATAATGAGAGCAATAACACCATGCTTTCTTAAGAATTAAGTTTTTGTGCATATCATACAGAATTTACATTAATTATATAAATCTTATATGTTAACATGCCTTTAAAATCTTATTGACATTCTTGGTTTATTTATTTCCTTTAGCTGGCAGACTTTTAGGAAGGCAATGAACACCAAAAAAATGATCTGCAGATCAAATATTTCTGGACCAACATACCATTAACTGGTGGAGGAAAGTGAAGGTTAGTCAGCCAACCTCAAAAGAAATATATAGCTATGTAAATGTACATAAACATATATGTATACATTTAAATTATTGAACAAGCAGTCATATATTTCATAAATTACTTAGTCTCTGGCCTGCAGAGGCATATGGGGAAAACTGCTGGGACCTAATCCTACTGATGTACTACAGACCACCTAAAGGCAGTCCCAGCGCTGTGAGAATCGTAGGTGAATCGACCATTGACATAAACCCTGAAAGACATTACAGATCACACCATACATGGCTGAAGACACTGTGTAGTCTCTCCCTGTCTGGAAGGATTGGTTAGAGAAAATGCTCATGCTCAAATAGGAAATATAGTGTCAGTGCTTTGTACACATATAGAGATAGGGTATAATGGAAAGAAGTTTTGGGCCACTGTACATAAAACCAATTTCTCTAGTATGTAAGCTATGAAAGCAAAAAGAAAAATACTTCTTTAATTGATGACACATTGAAAGTCATCTCTGCTCTTGAATCATGAAAACACCAAAGACTTTAATTGCAATAGGGAAAAATACCACTCACATATACTGATATATAATGTTGAATCTTTACTGAAATATAAAGTTCCTTAAATTGCATATCTTTATAATATCTAAATACCAAAAAGAAAAGAAATGAAAAGGAAAAAAGCTGCATTTAAAATGCTCCAATATATAAGATATCTCTCATAACACAGACATACCATAAAAAAAATTATACAAACACAGTAACATATGCACACAGATTAAATGAAATGTAACTATAATAGGAACAGAATAAAGAATTGGGATGTTTTGAATCTACCTGGAGACCTGGTCAGACGAAACAAAATAACAAAGAACTTGTTAGAAACTTGTTTTTTTGCCTTGTCTGATGAGGAATCCATGTGGAAATAAAATGTCACAGTTTATATATTCCATTCCTACTGAGGATGCATTTCATTTTACATAAGTACCATGTCATGTATTTATCTTAGCACCAGGCAAGAAGTTTAAATATTTTCTTTATAAAAGCTTTCACTTCATATCTAAGCAAGCATTTTAAAATTGCCTTTATGCTTTGTGAAAAATCATTATCAGTGGATAAAATCTGAAAATACTGTATAAGTATTACTTCAATCCTTATCAATTTAGGTCATCTCTAAACCAACATGCAGAAACATGTTTCTAGTTGTCAATTATCTCATATTTTGTAGATTTTCATAATCAAGCAAAGACTCTTTTCATAAGTATGATTTCTAGTAAACATGCCAAGTAATTCATGACAGAACAGCACATTCCCTTAAAAAGAAAAAAAACATTTGTACTACAGCTGACAACAGTAATGGAAATATTATAATGAGTATGTCATAATTATTTTTGTATATCTTTGCATTTACATGCACATTTTTTTCAGATTTTATTGAAAGGGACTTTAAATTCCAGGAAAGCAATAGACACAGCATGAAAATAAGCAATCTTGCTAATCCTAACAATTCTTATTTGTTAGCCTACTATAATAGCATGTACTTTATTCTAGATATTCAACTGAAACTGCTATGATCATAGTTCTTGTATTTCCATGATATCAAAACTAACTCAAGCTAAGAGGGTATTTTCCAATATTCTTTCAATTACTTGCTTTGCACAATTTCGCAGCTTGGTTATATGTACTGGTGCAGTAATTTAAGAACACCATACCACTTAGTGTTTGTCCCCATTCCATATTCAAGTCATGGGGTATTACAGCCAGCCCCAGGAATAATTAACCTCCCTATCGTCCATCGCTCTTACAAAAACCCTCCTTTGCAGGACACCCTCCAGTAAGCAATCAATGCCCCATAATCTTGTATTGGTTCCATCAGTGCAGCACACGCAATAATTCTCTGTGCAATAAGATTCATATAATATCACAGGGGAGCATGCATGAAATACTAGATTGTAGACTCTTTAAGAAAGGGAAAGTAGTCTATGTGCCAATAACAATCTTTTATATGGTTTGTTTTGAATATACCATAAATATTTATACCTGTAGGCTGTAGGCCAGTACAATAGGTGGAGACCATATAAACTACAAGTTATACCAGAGGTTAAGATATCTTTGATACAATGTAGTACAAATCAAGTGGGGACGAGACACAGAACTTAATTCCGAAAGATGGTTACGGCTCCAAGAGAAAAAGAGGTAGAAGTGGATAAAAAAAAAGTATATATACACACAAATGACACTTCTAGTAAAAAAGATAAAAAAAAAATGGTGTTCTTTTGCAATATTAGAAAAAAAGTCAAATCCACCCACAGGATCACCTGCATGCAGAAAAATCCCAATCAATAGGTAAATGGACTTACTTCGAGGTCGCTGAGGTGTTCATCATTTGCACAGGCGAGGGCCCTACACGCGACCTCCCACTGAGGGTAAGGATTTCACTGCGCTTGTAAGTGAGTTCAGTCCCACAACACAGGCGATGCATCTTGGTGCGGAACTGGGGGTAGGGTAGGTGGTGTTAGCTTTGCGTGACTGTGGTGGGGGTTTTCAAAAGGGAAATAGAGGCAGTGGAGGAAGAAGTAGGGGAGGAGAAAGAATATGAGGAATTGAATGAAGAGGAGAAGGAGAAAGATCAAGCGGTGGAGAAGGAGAGAACAAAAGAAAAGAAAAAAAGAAGAGAGAAAAAATATACAAACATTTATATAAATATATAAATATATATACATATTACATATATATATATATATATATATATATATATATATATATATATATATATATATATATATATATATAGAGAGAGAGAGAGAGAGAGAGAGAGAGAGAGAGAGAGAGAGAGAGAGAGAGAGAGAGAGACAGAGAGAGAGAGAGAGAGAGAGAGAGACAGAGAGAGAGAGAGAGACAGAAGAGAGAGAGAGAGAGAGAGAGAGAGAGAGAGAGACAGAGAGAGAGAGAGAGAGAGGACAGAGAGAGAGAGAGAGAGACAGAGAGAGAGAGAGAGAGACAGAGAGAGAGAGAGAGAGACAGAGAGAGAGAGAGAGAGAGACAGAGAGAGAGAGAGAGAGACAGAGAGAGAGAGAGAGAGACAGAGAGAGAGAGAGAGAGACAGAGAGAGAGAGAGAGAGACAGAGAGAGAGAGAGAGAGAGAGAGAGAGAGAGAGAGAGACAGAGAGAGAGAGAGAGAGAGACAGAGAGAGAGAGAGAGAGAGAGAGAGAGAGAGAGAGACAGAGAGAGAGAGACAGAGAGAGAGAGACAGAGAGAGAGAGAGAGAGACAGAGAGAGAGAGAGAGAGAGAGAGAGAGAGAGAGACAGAGAGA
>NW_020872259.1:48564-56064 GCF_003789085.1 Penaeus vannamei
GTGGATGTGACTGTGTATGTGTATGTGAATGTGTATGTGCGCGTGTATGGGCATGTGTATGTGTATGCGAATGTGAATGTGAATGTGAATGTGAATGTAAAAGTGAATGTGTATGTGTCTGTATATGTGTATGTGTATGCGTGTGTGCGTGAGCGAGTACGCATGCGATTTGCGTGCGTTTCTTTGTCTCCACGAACATATAATCATATTACTTGCGTCCATGTTATAACAAACAGCCTAAGTAGCACCTCACCCAGTGGCGAAGAAAAGGAGCATCGTAGTAATGCAGGAAGCAACCAAAATGGCCGCGCTTACGAGCTGTAGAATCTGGTAGTCCCAAGATGGCGCCCAACCCACTTTTAGCTGCGAAAAAAGGCACAACGTCAATTATATGTTTTGTAATGGAAGGTCGTCGGTATATTTACGGCATTCTTTGTGCGTTAATAATGAATTGCATAAGGAGGTATAGCGAGAAAGAGCGAGAGGGAGACGAAAGGAGGGAGAGATGGGAAAGGAGGAAGGGGAGAAGAGAGAGAGGGAAGGAGGAAGGAGAGGAGAGGGAGAGGCGGGGGAGAGAGAGAGGAAGGAGAGAGAGAGGGAGAGAGGAGGAGAGGGAGAGGAGAGGGAGAGGGGGAGAGAGGAGAGAGGAGAGGGAGAGAGACGAGAGGGGGAGAGAGAGGAGAGAGAGAGAGGAAGGAAGAGAGAGGAGAGAGGAGAGAGAGAGATGAGAGAGAGAGAGAGAGAGAGAGAGAGAGAGAGAGAGAGAGAGAGAGAGGAGAGAGAGAGAGAGAGAGAGAGAGAGAGATGAAAGAAATGAAAGAAATGAAGAAGATGGAAAGAAGAGAAATAGAGAGAAATGAAAGAGATGAAGAAGATGGAAAGAAGAGAAATAAAGAAATAGAAAATAAAGAGGCAGAGGAGAGAAGCCACTAAAAAAGACGAAAGAAAAGGGACCGAAAGACAGAAATAAAACGACGAAAGAAATACATGAGACAGACAGAGAGTCGAAAACCAAACGGAAAAGAGATCCCATACCCTATCTGGATACGCCCTGTCAGTGGAGTTGGAAGTGGAGGCTTCGAACTCGTTAGACGACGACAGGAACCCGTTATCGAGGTCAGCCACGAGCTCTAACGTGTAAGAAGTGTCCCTCTGAAGGTTGCTGATGAGAACTGCGGGGGAATAAAAGAGAAGGGTCTTACTGGTCTTTTTAATAAGGTGTTTCGATTTACGGTTTGGATGTATCTTCGAATTTTGCAGGGAAAAGGGAGGTTTTATTGATCTAGGTTTGAATGTATCTTCGAATTTGGCAGGATTTTTTTTTTACTGGTCTCCATAAGGGTGTCTCGATTTACGTTTTGGAGTATTTGGGTTTGATATACATTGTCTTGTTTAGGGAAATGCGGAAAAGAATCGATGATAATAATATACAACAGTACCTGGAGGAGCCTTGAAATCCATCGACTTGAGGGCCCTCTTGTAACGCCGCTCACGTGTCCTCTGGTAATAAACTGTGTACGTGGCTTTCCAAACCCAGTCCGTGTTGCTCCAGTCCAGAGAGATCCAGCTGGCTCCGACGTCGATCTTCATGCTGCTCGTGGGCGGGAAGGCTTTGGCCACTGCGAGGAATGGGCGGGGGAGTGGAGTTAGGGCGTGTCTGTATGAGTGGCTGCGTCCCCCTTTTCTTTCTCTTGCTCTTTTTCTTTTTTTTCTTTCTTTTTTTCTTTTGTTTCTTTCTTTTTTCTTTCTCTCTCTCTTTCTCTCTCTCTCTCTCTCTTTCTCTCTCTCTCTCTCTCTCACTCTTTCCCTCTCTCCCTCCCTCCCCCATGCCTTACATATAAAACAAACTAACGAAAGAAAGAAAACACCCAAAAAATGAGAAAGAAAAGAAAAAGCCCCGCACCTGGAACCTTCCGACCACAAGCGGCGGTGTGGATGTTGGCGCACGGCTCGTCCACGACGGCCCTCTCCGCCCGCGAGACGACGAGGCACTGGGAGGGCATCGGGATGGCGGTGGTCGACTCCTCGGCGGCGGTTTCGTCGTCGAGGATCTCTGAGTCGCCCTCCGCTAAGAGTCTGAGGGTATCTCGCGACGCTGCGGCAGGCAGGAAGGTGGAAAGGGAAGGGGTGGGTTTGGTTATGAGTTTGAAATCTTTAGTTTTTTTTCTTTTTTATGATGAGATGAGAGGAAAAAAACAGCTAGTAGGTGAATGAATATCAAAAGAACTAACGAATTATGAATTATGTGATGAAAGTAGAAAAAACAAGTAGGTGAATGAATATCCAGAGAACTAATGAATTATGAATACGAGTAGGTGAAAATATGATGAAATTAGAAAAACTAGGTGAATAAATGTCTAAAGACCTAACGAATCACAGCGATTCTCCAAGCTAAAACTCGAGAGGAGGACGACCTCCGGCGCCGCTGGGCAACTCACCCGACAGCCTCTCCGACCTCTCCGACACCCACAAGTCGTCGCCAACCTTGTCCGCCAGCTTGAGGAGGAGGTCGACCTGCTCCGAGCTGGAGACCGTCGCGAGGCTCGTCTCCTCGTCCTGGCACTCGCGGATCGCCGTAATGGAGTTGACCTTCGCGGGAGACGGCTCGAAGCACCAGCCCCGGAGGTGGCACTCGTCGCCGCACTCGCACGGGGGGTCTGCGGGGCGGAGGGGGGGGTGAGTGGGGGTTCACGGGGGGAAGGGGGGTGGTCTGTGGGCGGACAGAGGGGGGGTGAGTCGGGGTTCACGGGGGGAGGGTGGGGGTCTGCGGGCGGGACAGACGGGGAGGGGGGGGGGTGAGTGGGGGTTACGGGGGGTCTGCGGGCGGAGGGAGGGTGAGTGGGGGTTCACGGGGGGGGGGGGGGGAGGGGTGGTGTCTGCGGGGCGGGACAGGGGGAGGGGTGAGTGGGGGTGGGGGTCTGCGGGGCGTAGGGGGAGGGTGAAGTGGGAGTTCACGGGGGGGGGGGGGTCTGCGGGGAGGGGGAAGGGGGGGATGGTGGGTTCACGGGGGTCTGCGGGGGGGACAGAGGGAGGGGGTGAGTGGGCGGTCTTGCTTGGGAAGTTTTAGCCGTTGGGTAGATTTGGTGCATAATAATATAGGGATAAATATGATAGAAAAAAAATGAAAAACCCACAATGCACAAACTAGATTCATTGAAATAAGTGAGACTTATCTCAATAAATCTAGTTTGTGCATTGTGGGTTTTTTATACCATAGTATCAACACGGTAGAGTGTTTTTTTTCCATTCATTCTTCAGGGATAAATGTATGCATATTTATATGTTCATACCTGATTTCAAATTATTTTTTTCATGTTAGTGAGACCTGTCTGAGAGTCGGGTATCTTCCTCCTTTCTTCCTCTTTTCCATTCCCGCTTTTCTTTTTCTACCCGTCCTATTTTTCTCCCTTTTCCTCCTTCTTCCCCATCTCTATGCTCATCCATTTTCCTCTTTTTTTCTGTTTTCTCTTCTTCCCCTTCTCTATGCTCACCCACTTTCCTCTTTTTTTTGTTTTTCTTCTCTTCTTCCCCCTCCTCCTCAATTCCCCACTACGCCCCTTCTCTCTTTCTCCCTCTTCCTCCTGTCTCCTCATCTCCCTTCCTTACCTTTTTCTCCTGTCCTTCCCCTCTTTTTCCTCCTCCTTTCTCCTGTCCACCATCTCTTTGTCTTCTTTTTCCTTTGCAATCTTCCTTTTCTTCCTCCCATCCTCCAACCTCCTCCCATTCCCTCTCTCCGGCTATTCCTTCTTCTCCCTCCTCCTTTCTCTTTTTTCAATCTCCCTTCTTCCCTCTTTCCTCATTTCCCCTCTTCCCTCTTTCCTCCTCCTTCCTCTTTCTTCTTCCTTCCTCCTCAATCTCAAACCTCCTCTTCCCTCTTCCTCTTTCCCCCTCTCCCCTCTTCCTTCAATCCTTCCTTTCTCAATCCCCTCCCTCTTCCCTCTTACTCCACCTTCCTCAATCCTCAACCCTCCTCTTCTCTCTTTCTCCTCCTCCCTCTCTCTTTCCTCTACCTTCCTCAATCCTCAATCTCCTCCTTTCCCTCTTTCCTCCTCCTCCTCTATCCTCCTCCTCCCTTTCTCTTTCCTCCTCCTTCCCTTCTTTCCTCCACCTTCCTCAATCCTCAACCCTGCTCTTCTCTCTTTTCTCTTCCTTCCTCACTCCTCCTCCTCCTCCCTCTTCCTTCCTCTTTCCCCCTCTTCCATCCCTCTTTCCTCCTCATTCCTCTATCCTCCTCCTCCCTCTTCCCTCTTCCCTCTTTCCCCCTCTTTCCTCTTCCTTCCTCTATCCTCCTCCTTCCCTCTTTCCTCCTCCTTCCTCACTCCTCTCTCTCTCCCCGCCACCCCCTGTAAAGAACTCACAAGCTTGCACGGACGCTGCCTCCTTCCTCCTCTTCCCGCCCAACTCCTCCAGACTGACGCTGTAGGTCGCGCCCAGCTTGAGGCCGTCCAGGAGCACGCCCCTCGCCTGGATCGTCTGCTGCTTCTCCGCGCCGTCGCCGTCGGTCACCTTCATCACTACGTTGTCGTCTTCAGCGAACTCAGCGACCTTGGGGGGAGAGGAGGGGGGGGGGGGGGGCACGAGGGGTGGTGAAGTGAGTGAGAGGGTTTTGGTTGCTTGTGGTTTGTGGGTGTTTTTTTTTTTGTGTTTTGTTTGTGTTTTGTTTTGTGTTGTTTGTTGTTTTGTGTTGTGTGTGGGTGTTTGTGTGTGGGTGTTTGTGTGTGTGTGTGTGGGTGTGGGTGTTGTGGGTGTGGGTGTTTGTGGGTGTGTGTGTGTGTGTGTTTTGTGTGTGGTGTGTGTGTGTGTGTGTGTGTGTTTTGTGTGGGGTGTGTGTGTGTGTGGTGTTGTGTGTGTTGTGTGTGGGGTGTGTGTGTGTGTTGTGGTGGGTGTGTGTGTGTGTGTGTGTGTGTGTGTGTGGTGTGTGTGTGGTGTGTGTGTGTGTGTGTGTTGTTTGTGTGTGTGTGTGTGTGTGTGTTTATGTTCGTGTTCGTATTTACGTTTCTATCTATCTCTGTGTAAGTGTAATCATTCCTGTTATACCTTTTATTTTTCGTCTTTTAACTTTGTATCCATTTACTTTTTGATTAGGCAGTTTACTATTGTTCATTCGTGTATCTCCTCCTTCTTTCCCTCGTTGCTCCTGTTCCAATTTGTTCCAATTTGTTCAGCATGAATTCCACTCACCTTCTGAGCCCACACGACCCGCAGGTGACCCGAGGGAAGAACCTGCACCATCACTGGGGTTTCCGGATCTGGAAGGAAGAAGGAGATGGAGGAAATACGAAAAAGGAGATGGAGGAAATAGGAAGAATGAGATGGAGGAAATAAGAAGAAGGAGATGGAGGAAATATGAAGGAGATGGAGAAAATAGGAAGAATGAGATGGAGGAAATATGATGAAGGAGATGAAGGAAATAGAAAGGAGATGAAGGAAATAGAAAGGAGATGAAGGAAATACGAAAAAGGAGATGGAGGAAATACGAAGAAGGGGATGGAGAAAATAGGAAGGAGGAGATGGAGGAAATAGGAAGAAGGAGATAGAGGAAATACGAAGAAGGAGATGAAGTAAATACGAAGAAGGGGATGGAGAAAATAGGAAGGAGGAGATGGAGGAAATAGGAAGAAGGAGATGAAGGAAATACGAAGTTGGTGGTGAAGGAAAGGAGGAGATGGAGAAAATACGTAGTTGATGAAGAAGAGAATAAGAAAATACGAAGTACTCGTAGGTGATGAAGTGATGAGGAAATAGGATGTCGGTGATGAAGAAAGGAGGCGAAGAAAATACATGAAGATGATGAAGAGAGGGGAGGAAGAAGAATGGATGTAGGTGATGAAGAAAAGAAGAAAATACGAAGTAGCTGATGAAGAAAGGGAGATGAAGTTGATGACGTAAAAGAAGAGAGAGAAGAGAAAGAAAAGTGGCTTTTTCACATCATTCCTGCTGATGCTTTTTATCTGAATTAGTTTTTAATTTTCCTCTTTTTCGCATTGCGGCGTTCTCTCTAATACTTTTTTTTCATATTCACCCTTTTTCCCCATTTATCAATACATGTCATCTGCCCTCTCGTTGCCCCCTCCTCGGACATCCCCCTCCCCCATGACATCAATCCTCCATAACATACCCCATGACATGACATCAACCCCCCTCCCATGACATCATCCCTTCAAATCGACTTATTCTTGCCCTCACATCTTATCCAACCCCCCTCCCCTCCCCCCCCCTCCCACACCCACCCTATTCCACCCCACCTCACCCCCACGAGTTTCCCCCCCATCTTATCCCAAAGCCACCTCCTCTTCACCCCCAACCCCCCTATTTCAAACACCCCCCACATCATCACCCCCCCCCCCCACCCGCCCCTCAACTCACGCGTCCTGACGAAGGCGGCGGCGGAGGGCCCCGTGTAGCCGATGCTGGTGAGGCTGGCGCTGACGTTGACCTGGTACTCCTTATAAGGCTCGAGGTTCTCTTGGGTGAATCGCGTGGCGTTGATGGTGACGTTCCCTGTGATGCAGCTGTCGGGGCGGGGAAAGCTTTTTTTATTATCATGGTTATATTATCATTACTGTCTTTATTATCTTCATCATTGCTATAATTATCATCATCATTATTACTATCTTTATCATCACCATAATCATTGCAATAATTTTTTATCATCATTAATCATTATCATCATAATTATCATCTGATCATGATCATTATCATTACTATCATTATCATCCTCATAATCATTACTATCATTATCATTATCATTATTATCTGTATCACCATCGGTATATTGTTAGAAAATGTTTTAGAGGTAATCAGATTCAAGTTCTAATATCTGTCGTAAGTCGTAATTGAGGATACAGAGAATTTCAAGTCAGAAGGGCGATTTTCTAACGCGAATTAAAAAGCAAAACCAGCACGAATAACGAATCGGGACTCGAACATTCTCTCCTAATAATGAACATCGAAACTCAAAGGCCAAATGCACGCGTCCCAATCCTCGCACTCACTCTGACGTCGCCTTCCTTTCCGCGGTTCCCAGGTCCTCGAGGTCCATCACCACGCAGGTCCTGATGACGAAGAGGTTGGGCGTCCAGTAGTTGGCTTGGTACTTCCAGGTCGCGGCCGCCTCGGTGGTGGACGCGTCGCTGCGCCGGAGGTCGACGACCCTGCCCACCAGGCCTGTGTGTGGGGGGGGGGGGGATTGTGGGTGTGTGAGATCTTTTGCATCCACGATCATGTTTTTTTTTTTTCGTTTTTGAATTTTTTGCAACCTGTTTTTTTATAGTTGCAAGTGCCTGTGCGTTACCATCATGCTGTGTTTTTTTTTCCCTTTTTTTTTTATTATTGTAACGTTTCTTATAGTTGTAAGGCCTTTCCGTTACTGTGCATCGTTTTTTTTTTCACACTCTTTATCGAGGCGAGTTAGTTACCCCTTGCGATTCAAAAAGACTCCATTCTGATGCAAGTTACTAGTGGGCCTTGAAGTTTCTATCTGATGCACTTATTGTTAGG
>NW_020872259.1:61064-63564 GCF_003789085.1 Penaeus vannamei
TTAGGAGGAGGAGGAGAGGAGGTTAGGAGGAGGAGGAGGAGGAAGGAGGAGGTTAGGAGGAGGAGGTTAGGAGGAGGAGGGAGGTTAGAGGAGGAGGAGGAGGAGGAGGAGGAGGAGAGGAGGAGGAGGAGGAGGAGGAGGAGGAGGGGAAAGGAGGAGGAGGTTAGGAGGAGGAGGAGGAGGAGGAGGAGGAGGAGGAGAGGAGGAGGTTTTAGGAGGAGGAGAGGAGGAGAGAGGAGGAGGAAGGAGGAAGAGGAGGAGAAGAGAGAGGAAGGAGGAAGAGAGGAAGGAGGAGGGTTAAGCAGGAGGAAGGGAGGAGGAGGGCAGAGGAGAGAGGAGGAGGAGGAGGAGGAGGAGGAGGAGGAGGAGGAGGAGGAGGAAGAGGAGGAAGAGGAGGAGGAGGAGGTTAGGAGGAGGAGGAGGTTAGGAGAGGAGGGAGGAGGAGGAGGAGGAGGAGGAGGAGGTTAGGAGAGAGGAGGAGGAGGAGGAGGAGGAGGAGGAGGAGGAGGAGGAGGGAGGAGGAGGAGGAGGAGGAGGAGGAGGAGGAGGAGGAGGAGGAGGAGGAGGAGGAAGAGGAGGAAGAGGGAAGAGGAGGAGGCAGAAAAAGGAGGAGGTGGAGGAGGAGAGAAGGAGGAGGAAGGAGAGAGAAGGAGGAGAGGAGAAGAAGAAGAAAGAAAGGAGGAGGAGGAGGATGGCCTGATGTTAGACTAACCCAAAGGATCCATATATTTTCATAAGGAGTCGAATCCAAGTTTCATCAACATGGATTCGTAAGTCTTCATGAGTCTGATATTTAACATCGATAAGCAAATGTGGCTCTGCTGCACCGAAGAGTTTTTATCTTCGTAAAGATAGTCATTTTTTTTATCTGACGTCGTCCCCTAGTTAGCTGTTTATATACACACATGTACACACACACACACACACACACACACACACACACACACACACACACACACACACACACACACACACACACACACACACACACACACACGCACGCACGCACGCACGCACGCACGCACTTACACACACGTACATGCATACACACACACACACACACGCACACACATAAACAAAAACACACACACACACAAACACACACACACACAAACACCAAACACACACGCACACAAACAGACACACACACACATAATCATAAACAAAACACAAACAAACACACACGCACACAAACAGACACACACACACACACACACACACACACACACACACACACACACACACACACACACACACACACACACACACACACACACACACACACACACACACACAAACAAACACACACAAAGCTACCCCACAGCAACTCACTGATATGCAAACTGAAGTAAAATCGAGGCAGATTATCCGAGTCTGCTTCAGGGATGAACGTGACGGTGTAGTTGTTGCCTCCTGACACGCCCGTCACACTCACGCTGTTGTTCTGTGGGCGTAGGGCGGGGTTAGGATTCGAGAGGGGGGGGGGAGGAGCACAGGGCGAGGCTGGGTTAGTTTTATTTCTCTCGCTTTTCTCTCTTTTTCTCTCTGTCTGTCTGTCTCTCTTTGTGTGTGTGTGTGTTGTGTGTGTGTGTGTGTGTATGTTTTGTGTGTGTTGTGTGTCGTGTGTGTGTGTGTGTGTGTGTGTGTGTGTGTGTGTGTGTGTGTGTGTGTGTGTGTGTGTGTGTGTGTGTGTGCTGTGTGTGTGTGTGTGTGTGTGTGTGTGTGTGTGTGTGTGTGTGTGTTGTGTGTGTGTGTGTGTGTGTGTGTGCTGTGTGTGTGTGTGTGTGTGTGTTGTGTGTGTGTGTGTGTGTGTGTGTGTGTGTGTGTGTGTGTGTGTGTGTGTGTGTGTGTGTGTGTGTGTGTGTGTGTGTGTGTGTGCTTGTGTGTGTGTGTGTGCTTGTGTCTGAGTGTGTGCTTGTGTCTGAGTGTGTGCTTGTGTCTGTGTATGTGTTTGTGTCTGTCTTTATCTGTACATATACATGCACATGGAAATGGGAAAGGAAAAATATTTGAAATATTCATCTTCACATGGTAGTAGTAGTAAGTATATATCTGTACTAAACAGTATATATCTTCGAACTAAAAGCCCCCTTACCTTATTCGAAAGCGTCTTCTGATCCACCAGATTGCCCTCGGGGTCAGTGATCTCCAGCGAGGACGTGGGCGTGACCCAGCCCGCCTTTTCCGTGGTCCAGGTCAGCTGCACGACGCCCTCGCCCACCACCTCCGCCTTCAGTCCGTAGGGTCTTCGGAACACCACTGACGAGAGAGAGGGTGGGAGAAGGGGTGAGATGGGGGGTTGAGAGGGGGGGGTGAGATGGGGAGAGGGTATGAGAGGGGGAGAAAAGGGTGAGAGGGGAGAAAAGGGTGAGAGGGGAGAAAAGGGTGAGAGGGGAGAGAGAGGGTGAGAGGGGAGAGAGAGGGTTAGGTCACTTTACTTTTTTCGTATATGCGAGTGTGGGAATTTTTGGGGGGGGGGGGTTAGGTATGTTGCATTGCG
>NW_020872259.1:66064-71064 GCF_003789085.1 Penaeus vannamei
TGTTTACCGGTTGCCAAGAGACCCCCTCAACGCGACGGCACCAAACGCAATGCTTCCCGTCGCCTGCATCTCGTAAATCTGAACGAAAACTTCCGTGGCGCCGGATATGATCGTTCGGTCATTTAATGGAAACGCATATATTCCTATTATTTTTTCATCTATGTTACGTACTTTTTTTTTTTTTTTTTTTAGCTCTCGCGAATGAAACATATTTTCCTATTTTTTTCATCTACGTTATGTACTTTTTTTGCTCGCGAATGAAATATATTTTTCCTATTATTTTTTCATCTACGTTACGTCCTTTTTTTTTTTTTTAGCTCTCGCGAATGAAACATATTTTCCTATTATTTTTTTCATCTACGTTACGTACTTTTTTTCACGCGAATGACAAGTATTTCGAGCTTAAAACAGTATGATTTCGTTGGATTTCGTTGTATGTTTTCAGCACGAATCGTCATTTTCCAAGATATGTTATATTTGTACGTTATATCGTCCTGCTACTCTAATGTTTTTTTTCTCACTGATGTTTGTAAATAGAGAAATAAATAAAAGAAACTAGGTTTGCTGGAATGGTCGTATTTCTTCTTTATGACGTGAAAGTAGAATATCTGTCTCTCTCTTTATATTTTCTACTTCTACTCTTTCTGTCTCAATTTCTATCTCAATTTTCATTTCTATCTTTATTTCTAACTCTTACCATCTCCATTTCTATTCATATTTCTACCTCTCTTTAAATTTCTACCACTATTTCTATCCCTATTTCTAACTCTTACTATCTCCATTTCTATTCATTTTCTAGCTCTACTTCTTTTTCTATCTCCATTTCTAACTCTTGCTTTCTCTATTTCTGCTTCTATCTCAATTTTATTTCTATCTCCATTTCTAACTCTTGCTTTCTCTATTTCTATTCATACTTCTACCTTCTTAAATTTCTACATCTATTTCTATTTCCATCTCGATTTCTATTAGTACATTTATTTCTATCTCTATCTCTATCTATTACTATCCCGATTTCTATTTCTCTCTCTCCACAATTTGTACCATTATTCCTATTCTATTTCTATTTTAATCACGATTTCTATTTCTCTCTCTCCACAATTTATTTTTATATTCTATCGCCATTTCAATCACAATTTCTATTTCTATAATTTATTTCTATTTATCTCTATCTAATCACGATTTCTATTACTCTCTCCACACTTTGTACCATTATTTCTATTTCTATCTATCTATTGTAATCTCGATTTCTATTTCTCTCTCTCCACAGTTCATTTCTATTTCTATTTCTGTCGCCATTTCAATCACGATTTTCTATTTCTCTCTCTCCACAATTACCATTTCCCTATTTCTGTTTATTTAATACGATTTCATTTCTATTCTATTTCTGTCGCCATTTCAATTCTATTTCTCTCTCTCCACAATTTATTTCTATTTCTATCTCTATTCTAATCTCGATTTCTATTTCTCTCTCTCCACAATTTATTTCTATTTCTATCTCATTTCAATCACAAATTCTATTTCTCTCTCTCCACAATACAAATGCTTTTTCAACAGACCATTTATCCGGCGTCGCGTTCATTAAGACCAATAATAATACGACAAAAATCAATATAATGATATATTTCCCGCCCATGTTCTAGTCTGTTCATTAGGGTGAAAATGCCTAGCTATTGACTGCCGGTTTGAACTCTGCGGACACCCATCCCTGTAATGAATCGCTGTTTCCTAAATCATCTGAATGGTTTATTGATCTCTGGCACTGATTCCTGGCACTGATTCCTGGCACTGATTCCTGGCACTGATTCCTAAGTGCACTGTGCTGGAGTTAATTGATGAATTCCTGGAACGAGATATTCCCGTTTAAATCATTGGGAAAAGTTGCGACGAAGTGATGCACTGAGGAGTAAGCTGACGTCTTGGGAGAGAACTGTTTGGAATTTCAGCACGCACCCATGCACACACACGCGTGCACGCACACATGCACACACATGCACACACATGCACGCACATACACGCATGCACGCACACATGCGCGCACACATGCACGCACACATGCACACATGCACACACGCTTACACACACGCTTACACACACACACACGCGCTTACACACACACACACACACGCTTACACACACGCTTACACACCCACACACGCGCGCTTACACACACACACACACGCGCGCTTACACACACACACACACACACACACACACATACACACACACACACACGCACACACACACAACGTTACTCATTCAAACTCAATTAAACCCATTTCCTATTCCTCCACTGACGTGCAAATATACCCCAACGTTAGCAGAGTCCGAAACCCTTCAGAAGAATTTATTTTAAAAAACGTAAATAAATAAACAACATAAAATAAGAGAAAAAAATGAAAATAAATAAACAACAAAAAATAAGAGAGAGAAAAAAAATGAAAATAAATAAACAACATAAAATAAGAGAGAAAAAAAAATGAAAATAAATAAACAACATAAAATAAGAGAAAAAAATGAAAATAAATAAACAACATAAAATAAGAGAGAAAAAAAAATGAAAATAAATAAACAACATAAAATAAGAGAGAAAAAATAAGAAAAAAAGCAAAATAATAATAATTAATTCACGTTCCATTAGCAATGAGGTTTGAACGAACATGAACACCTCTGAACATTGTTTTGCGTTCGTCTCCCTCCATCACAACGATTTAGTAGAAGGAAAATACACATTTGTTTTAGTGGTGCGATGTGTATTTTCGGTTTATGGATATGTGTAATTTTTTTTACAATAAAGAAGGTTGGTAGAAGAAGTGGAGGAAGGAGGAGGAAAAATTAAATAAGGAAAATGGTATTAATGATGAAAACTAAGTAAGGAAAATGGTATTCATGATGGAAATGAAGGAAAATAGTATTCATGATGAAAATGAAGTAAGGAAAATAGTATTAATGATGAAAATGAAAAGAGGAAAATGGTATTAATGATGGAAATGAAATACGGAAAATAGTATTAATGAAAATGAAATAAGAAAAATTGTATTAATAATGAAAATGAGAATGGTATAGAAAAATAAATACAATGGTATAAAACAATACGAAAATGCTAATAATGGTAATACTGAGTATAATGATAAAAAAAAGAAAATAATATTGTAATATTGCCTATAACGTAAAGAAATAATAAAAAATATAAAAATCACTTTCACATCAATAGTAATAAAACAAGGATATTAAGATTTTTCCATCTTAATATCCTTGTTTTATGAGAGACGAGTAAAAGGAAATTTTCAATCTTAAAAAAAAAAAAAAAAAAAAAAAACATATTAAACCTATTTATGAAAAAGACATGATCTCACATAATGAAAATCCTTCGACGGAAATATTAAAAGAAGCAAAAAGAAAATAAAAAAGGCAACAACAATAAATATAAATAAGAAATGAGGAGGATATAGCTTCCAGTAACAATAAAATAAAAAAACAGGATCTTAATATCTCGCTTTTTTCCCGCGTCAAATTCAGGCGGGATCCCGAGGCAACTGAAAATATGGAAGGTAATTAATATTTTCACAGGGATGCTGTTCGCGTGTTCTGGATAAAGTTGGCAAAAACAGAAATCAAAAAGAAAATTAAAAAATGCAACAACAATAAATATAAATAAGAAACAAGGAAGATAAAGCCTTCAGTAAAATCTTCATATCTCGTTTTTTTCCCGCGTTAATTCAGGCGGGATCCCGAGGCAACTGAAAATATGGAAGGTAATTAATATTTCACGGGGATGCTGTTCGCGTCTTCTGGATAAAGTTCGCAAAAACAGAGACTTTATTAATATTAGTTTTGTGTTGGAGTTTCGGGGTTGAAGAATTGCTTTTTTTGTTTGAATACTTTGCTTAAAGGTTAAATACACGCTTAAAACACGTACGCACGGACACCCCATACAAACACGCGCGCACACACCCACACACACACACGTACGAACACATACACATAAACAAAAACGCACACACACAATGAAACAATAAAAATAACCCGAAGAAAAAATCGATAAGAAAAATTACAGTTAAATAATCTACAATTTGGGTCTTAAATTCTGAAAAAAATAAAAAAAGCCTATGATACGATTCCAAATTCATTAAAAATATATATTAATAAAAAACAAACATTGATATGAAAAAATACATATATGACACTAATTCTAAATACATAGTTAAAATAGTAATAAATAAATAAATGAGAAGCGCAATGATAAATACTTGAACCAAACATAAAAAACAACCGAAATGCAGATAAAAGAAAAAGAAAAATCATTAAATAAAATACAATAGATAAATAATTAGAATAAAACAAACATACAAATAAACAAAATGAAATCATATGAAATAAAATAAGTAAATACATAAATGAATGAATAAATAAATAAATAGGTAAATTAATAGACAAATAAATAAAATAAGTAAATTGATAAATGAAATGAAATATAACTAAAATAAAATGAATGAAGAATAAAATCAAACAAATAAGTAAACAAAATAATATGAATATATAAATGAAAAAACTGAGAAACAGATAAATGACAAAATAGAGCAACAGATAAATTAATACATAAATCAAACAAAAAACACATAAAAAATAAATGAAGTAAACAAAATAGATCCACAAACAACAACAAATAAACGTATAAAAAACAAATAAAACAAACAAAACAAACAAACAGACAAAACTAACAAAACAGATAAGCAAACAAAAACACAAAACATACAAATACACACACACAATAAAACAAAATACAAACAAAAACAAACAAAACACAAAAAACAAACAAAAATACACAAAACAAACAAACAAAAACACAGATAAACAAACAAACAAAACAAAATACACAAAACAAACAAACAAAAACACACACAAACAACCAGACGAACAGCTGAGTAAACAAAAGAGCAGCGACTCACGTGGCGCCCCACAAAGGCCCCGTTATCATGAACCGACGAGTCGTTGAGTTGCTC
>NW_020872259.1:76064-83564 GCF_003789085.1 Penaeus vannamei
CTAATAATAAAAAATATAAAACAATAAGAAATAAGTTAAAAATAAAAAAAATGCCCCCCCCAAAAAAAAAAGGAAAAAAGACATACATCCTACCACAAATATAAAAATATTAAAAAAAACAAGAAGAAATAAGTTAAAAGAAAAGGCAAAACATGCCCCCCTCCCCCCCAAAAAAAAGGAAAACAATACATCCTACCACTAATAATAAAAATATAAAATAATAATAAGAAACCCCCCCAAAAAGGAATAAAACATCCTACCACAAATAACAAAAATAATAAAAATCATAAAACAACAGTAAGACAAACAACCACCACCACCTCCTCCACCAGTGACCTCGACTGACCTTTCGGACAGCCCAGGACCTCGAAGCGAAAGCACTTGGTGTCGTGACCTGGCCACCTGATATCCGTGGGCATGGATATCCTCAAGCGACGAGCTGGCATGAGCATTCCGAGCGGGTGGGTCGTCACTTTCCCGCTCTCGCCTCGCTGGTCATCCGCGAGGAACTGTGGGTCGTAAGGATAAGAATGAGGAATAAGGAATAAGGAATGAGGAATAGGTTAGGGTGAGGATAAGGATAAGAATAAAGATAAGGGTGAGGTAAGGGATAAATGAGGTAAGGGATAAGGGTGAGGTAAGGGTAAGGGTAAGGGTAAGGGTAAGGGTAAGGAATAAGGATAAGAATATGGGTAAGGATAAGGGTAGGTGTAAGGATAAAGGTAAGGGTAAGGGTAAGGGTAAGGGTAAGGGTAAGGATAAGGATAAGGATAAGGATAAGGATAAGAATAAGGATAAGAATAAGGATAAGAAGGATAAGGATAAAATTAGGATAAGAAGAAGAATAAGGGTAAGGATAAGTCCGATATGCGAAGCTGAACCTCGGCCGGGCTATGAGGGGCTTGTAAAGGGGTGGAGCATTAAGGGAAGGAGTGGGTCTTCGTCTGTATGGATGTTTGTTGCTTTTTGTTGTGCTTTTGTCTGCTTTGGTTTTTTTCTTGTTTTTGTCTTGTGTTTGTGTTGTTTTTGTGTCGTTTTTTCGATGTTTTATTCTGTTTATTGTTCTTTTGTTGTTTCGTTTTGTCTGTTTCTTTTGATGTTTCATTTTGTCTTTCTTACTTTTGTTGTTTTTGCCTTTCTCTAGGTTAAATTGGAGATTATTATTCGTATATTATATCATTTCTAGTATATATAATTCTTTAAGATTTTTTTTTTACCCCGTCTCGATGTTCTAAGAGGTGGTGGGTAATTTATAATGTAATGCTTGCTGAGGCGGCCTGTAGGATGGGTTTTATTCACTTTAAGGAATACGTTTTTCTTTGTATCGTTTGTGGGGTTTAGCGATACATAGTCTTTCACCCTTTTTAGAAATTGATGTTCTTTATTTTGTTAGGATTTTGGGGTTATTTATTAGATAGATAGATATTACATTTTTTAAAGAAATTAATATTCTTTACTTTGTTAAGATTCTAGGAGGTTATTTAGATAGATAGATAGATATTACATTTTTTTAAGAAATTGATATTCTTTACTTTGTTAGAGTTTTAGGGGATATTTAGATAGATAGATAGATAGATATTAAAGTCTTGTATGGGTTTAAGGAATTAATATTATCCATTTTCTTAGTTTTTTCAGGAATAACTTTCCACGTCTTGGTAGGATTTTAGGAATACTTCTTCACCGTCAAGGTTGGTTCTACGAAATTAATGTGGGGTTGGTCTTATTGTAACGTTTGTATTCCTTCTTTTGTCTTTTTTATATTGTTTATATCTAAGTTAGTTGCCGTATTCGTTATACCTCCCACCCCTTCCCTTCTTCTCCTCTTTCTTCTTCTGTCTCTCCTATTTCGTTTTCTGTCTCTCCTTCTTTCTTCTTCTTCTCCTCTCTCTCCGTCTCCTTCCCCTTCTCTCTCTACTTCTCCTTCTTCTCTCTCCCCTTCTCCTTCTCTCTCACCTTCTCCTCCTCCTCCTCTCTCTCTCCATCTCCTTCTCTCCTTCTTCTTCTTCTATCTCTCCTTCTTCTTCTTCTATCTCTCCTTCTCCTTCTTCTATCTCTCCTTCTCCTTCTTCTATCTCTCCTTCTCTTCTTCTTCTCTCTTCTCCTCTTCTATCTCTCCTTCTCTTCTTCTATCTCTCCTTCTCATTCTTCTTTTCTCTCCTTCTCCTCTTCTCTCTCTCCTTCTCCTCCTTCTTTCTCTCCTTCTCCTTTCTCCTCGTTCTCCCTCTTCCCCTCCCTCTCTCACCATTCACACTAAAACCATTACTAATATGAAACCAAACCCTAAGCAACTCGTTAATTTCACCGAGACCTTAAAAGCCAAATCAAGAAAGTAAATAAAACAGAAGAAATGCCAATAAACAATCCAAATGTAGGTCTCGTTAATACATCTTAAAAGAAAAGTTCACAAACCATTAAACACAAATATGAGTGACAGAAAAGAGTGTGTTTGTGTGTGTGTGTTTGTGTGTTTGTGTGTGTGTGTGTGTGTGTGTGTGTGTGTGTGTGTGTGTGTGTGTGTGTGTGTGTGTGTGTGTGTGTGTGTGTGTGTGTGTGTGTGTGTGTGTGTGTGTGTGTGTTGTGTGTGTGTGTGTGTGTGTGTGTGTGTGTGTGTGTGTGTGTGTGTGTGTGTGTGTTGTGTGTTTGTGTGTGTGTGTGTGTGTGTGTGTGTGTGTGTGTGTGTGTGTGTGTGTGTGTGGTGTGTGTGTGTGTGTGTGTGTGTGCGTGCTGCGTGCGTGCGTGCGTGCGTGCGTGCGTGCGTGCGTGCGTGCGTGCGTTCGTGCGTGCGTTCGTGCGTGCGTGCGTGCGTGCGTGTGCGTGTGTGCGGTGCGTGCGTGTGCGTGTGTGTAATAAATATAAGTGAGAGAAAAAGAAAAGTCTGTGTAAAGTGAGTCACTATTCATAGCGTGAGTCATCATCAATAAAACAGAACGTTGTAGGTCAGTCATTAGTCACTTGCTCACTGTGGTAATTATTGATAAAAAAGGTATTTAAATGCGGAGAGATCATTTCACAAGGGAAGGTGATACGTAATGGCGAGCTATTAAAATCCCCATCAAGATATTCATAGAGTGAAGATTGTGAATGAAACCGTATAATAAAAACCCTACGTTACTATCAATTTAATTCCAAACTTTAGCATTCATTCATCAGTTTATTACCTACCTATTTTTTTCTTATCTGAATTCATGAAATAACCCATTGTCTAAGTCGGTTACGTATTCATTATAAATGTTTTGTATTCCGTGTTCTATGATATTTCGTGTGAGTCAGATCTATGGGGGGGGGGGGGTCGGGTATAGAGAGAAGGAGGAGGAGGAGGAGAGGAGGAGGAAGAAGAAAGAATAAGGAAGAAAAGAGGGAGAAGGAAAAGGAAGTGTGTTTGTATGTACAGTATGTGTGTGTGTGTGTGTGTGTGTGTGTGTGTATTCGTAAGTATGTGTGCGTGTACAGAAGATGTGTGTTTATGTGTGTGAACAGTACACGAGGGTATGTGCTTCCAAATGTATTCTCGACCTAATTGTCCTCAATGTGTTTATATGTTTTCTTAGTCTAAATTTGATTGTTGTGCATTAACGTGAACATAATTAATTGTAGTATAGATGAAAGTTTAAACTAACCAAACACTTGCTAAATGCATTTCGGAGTTATTGGTTTGAGACGTGCGTGTGGCCGTGCGCTTGTACATGTGCTTGTGTGCGTGTACGTGTGGATGTATGTACTTGCGTATGTATGTATATAAACACATACACAAAAATTTTCAATTTAATCACTCCCCTTCCCTTCCCCATCCGCCCCTCCCCTCCCCTCCCTTCCCTCATACGCCGCCTCTCCTCCCCTCCTCTTTCTCCCCTCCCCTCTCCTCACCCTCCGGTTCCCCACTCCCTTTCCCTCTCCTCCTCTCCTCCCTCCCCTTATTCCCCCACTCTCTTCCCCTCTCCATATTCCCCCATTCTCCACCTGTCCTCTCCCCTCTTCCCCTTCCCTCCTTCCCCCATTACCCTCCCCTCCCCATATTCCCCCACTTTCCTCCTGTCCTCTCCTCTCCCTCTCTCCCTTCCTCCCGCCTCCTCCACTCCCCTCCTCCCCTCCTCCCCTCCTCCTTCCCACTACCTCCCCCTCCTGTCCCCTCCTCTCCTCCCCATATTCCCCCTCTCCTCCTGTCCCCTCCTTTCCCTCCCTCCACCTCCTCCCCTCCCCTCCTCCCCTCGCTTCCTTCCCCTCTGCCCCTCCATCCCCTCCCATATTCCCCACTACCCTCCCCTCTCCTCCTCTCCCCTCCACTCTCTTCCCCATATTCCCCCTCTTCCTCCCCCCCCTCCCCTCCCCTCCCCTCTCCCCTCCTCCCTCCCTTCCCCCCATCCACACGGCCCCTCTCTCTCACCGTCATGGGCTCCTTCCCGCAGCAGACGTCGAACTCCTCCCCGGTCGTCAGCGTCGAGTTCAAGAGGCTGAAGCCGATGTGCCGGTTGTAGAGCTCGTCGAAGATGTTCAGCGGCGGCCCTTGGCTCTGGAGCCCTGCGGAGGAGAGGAGGGCGGTTAGGGGGGTTGGTTGGTTGCTGGGGGGTTGGTTGGTTGGTTGCTGGGTGTGGGTGGCTTAGGGTGGGCTTGCTGTGGGTGGGATCCGGAGGGTGGGTGGCGGTGGGATGGGTGGTAGGGAGTGGGTTGCGGGGGGTGAGTTGCAGGGGGTGGGTTGCAGAGGAGAGGTCGGTCAGGGGGTGGGCTGCACGGTGTAGGTTGTAGGGGGTGGGTGGCGGAGGGTGGGTTAAGGGGGTGGGCTTGAAGACAGTCCGAGATCTTGTAGCGGTTTACTGTTTCTTTTATCATTATTATTGTTATCATCATTATTGGTAAAAAAAAACACCATGCACAAACTACATTTACTGAAATATATGGCAACGGTTTCGGAATTCCTGTAGTCTCCTGTATTTCAATAAATCTAGTTTGAGCATTGTGGATTTTTCTCTCATAGTATCAACACGGTAGTGTTTTTCCATTCATGTTATTACCATTATTATCATTATTGCTATTATTATCATAATTTTTTTTACTATCATCATTATCGTTATCATCATTGCTGTTGTTGTCATTGACATTATCCTTATCTTTATTATGATTATTACTATAATTATCCTAACAATTACTATCATTATTACTGTCATCACCATCATTATTATGATCACAGCTATCATCATCATTATCATGATAAAGATAATCATTATTATGTAGCTTCCTACGACATACATGTCCACGTACCCCACCCCTACACATACACATGAAAGCCATAATACCTAAATTTCACCCTCACATATCTCACACAACACATACCTTCCAACATACCCCACCCAACACACCCTCCCTCCCACAAACCCCACCAACACACACTCCTCCCACATACCCCACCCAACACACCCTCCCCTCAACATACCCCACCCAACACACCCTCCCTCCCACATACCCCACCCAACACACCCTCCCCTCCAACCTACCTGACACGAGGGCAATGCGACCCAGGTCAATGGTGAGCGTGACCTCCTTTCCCTTGGCCTGACTCATCGAGAAGCACCAGGCACCGCGGCCGTTGAGACGAGCCCCCGAGGCACTGTTGCCGCCCATCGAGGCCCTGTGGGAGGAGGAAGAGGAGGAGGAGTTGATAAAGAGGGATTAGAGGGACGGGGAGATGAGGGAGGGGAGGACGGAGGAGGAGGGAGGAGGGAGGAGGGAGGAGGGGAG
The DNA here is from genome assembly GCF_003789085.1 of Penaeus vannamei. Classification (NCBI taxonomy): domain Eukaryota; kingdom Metazoa; phylum Arthropoda; class Malacostraca; order Decapoda; family Penaeidae; genus Penaeus; species Penaeus vannamei. Next base: position 81,795 of record NW_020872259.1, read on the forward strand.
GGGAGAGGGATGAGGGAGATGAGGGATGGGAGGGAGGAGGGAGAGGAGAGGGAGAGGGATGAGGAGGAGGGAGAGGGGGAGGGATGGGAGGGAGAGGGAAGGAGGGAGAGGGAAGGAGGAGAGAAGGAGGGAGAGGGGAAGGAGAGAGGGAAGGAGAGGAGGGAGGAGAGCGAAGGGAGGGAGAGAGGGAGAGGGAGGGAGGGAGAGGGAGGGAGAGGGAGGGAGGGAGAGAGGGAGGGAGAGGAGGGAGGGAGAGAGGAGAGAGAGAGAGAGAGAGAGAGAGAGAGAGAGAGAGAGAGAGAGAGAGAGAGAGGGAGAGAGGAGGGAGGGAGGGAGGGAGGAGAGGAGAGGAGAGAGAGAGAGAGAGAGAGAGAGAGACGAGAGAGAGAGAGAGAGAGAGAGAGAGGAGAGAGAGAGAGAGAGAGAGAGAGAGAGGAGAGAGAGAGAGAGAGAGAAGAGAGAGAGGAGAGAGAGAGAGAGAGAGATGAGAGAGAGGAGAGAGAGAGTAAGAGAGAGAGAGAGGAGAGAGAGGAGAGAGAGAGAGAGAGAGAGGAGAGGAGAGAGAGACGAGAGGGAGAGAGAGAGAGAGAGAAAGAGAGAGAGAGAGAGAAAGAGAGAGGGAGAAGCGGAGGAGACGGGAGAAGAGAGAGGAGAGGAGAGAGAGAGAGAGGACAGGGAGATTGGAAAGAAGAGAGAAGAGAAGAGAGAGAGAGAAGAGAGAGAGAGGAGAGAGGAGAAGAGAGACAGGGAGAGAGAGAGAGAGAGAGGAGAAGGGAGATTGAGGGAGAGAGAGGAAGGGAGAGGGAGGGAGAGAGGAGAGAGAAAGTAGAGAAGAGAGAGGAAGGAGAGGAGAGAGAGAGAGGAGAAGGAGACAGATAAGAGAATAAGAAGAGCAAGAAAATGAAGACAGAAAGAGAAGAGGATTGAGAGGAATTAAATGAGAGAGAAAGATTCTGAATGAGAGAGAAGAGAAGAGGGAGGAAAAAAAAAGAGAGGAGAAAGATTACAAAAATAAAGGAGATGAAAGAATGACGAGATAAGAGAAGAGAAAGAGGAGAGAAAATTAAGGAATGAGTAAATAAGAGGAGAAAGGAGATTTCAAAAGGAAGGAATTACGAGTTTACACAGCACAACACGTACACAAGAGAAAAAACACGAAACACACAACACACACGTACACGCACACACACACACACAAAACACGCATACACACAGAAGAATACACGCACACACAGAGGAAAACACCCACATACACATACACACACACAACACGTATACACACAGAAGAAACACACGCACGCCCGACGCACCGCACGCACACACACACACGCCACACGCACACGACACACACACACACACACACACACACACACACATACACACACACGCAGTATAAACCCTGCTACCCTAGTTATATATTACGATTTATATCACTACAGCAAAAACAAAATGTCTGATACTACATTTTAGCAATGTAGATTTTCTTCATGCAAACCTTTAGTGAACAATAAATATTTTCTAATGATTGGTAATAATGCTTATGAACTGACGGGTTTGTATTTACAGTTAATCGGCCGGTTTGTTAAAATTGTGCCAGGCCCGACCCAATGAATTTTCATAAATACAGACGCAGAAAGAAAGGCATATCTGTATATATATCTGATAGATATACATTTAACTTATTTGTCCGGTTGGTATGCATGTCTAGACTGATAGATATGCATTTAGCTATCTATTTGTCCGGTTGATATGCATATGCTGATAGATATT
>NW_020872259.1:88564-92554 GCF_003789085.1 Penaeus vannamei
CTCTTTCGTCTTCCGTCCAGAGAGATGGCTGACAGTTTCATCTTAAATAGATTGTTTCGAGTTATTTTTCATAGTAAAGGAGATTCTATTTTCCAAATTTTAGGAGATTCTATTTTTCACATTCTAGGAAATTCTATTTTTCATATTTTAGATTCTATTTTTCATATTAGATTCTATTTTTCATATTTTATGATTTTCTATTTTTCATATTTAAGGAGATTCTATTTTTCACATTTAAGGAGATTCTATTTTTCATAGTTTACGAGTTTCTATTTTCCATAATTTAGGAGATTCTATCTTTCACATTTTACGAGATTATATTTTTCACATTTTAAGAGATTCAATATTTCATATTTTACGCGGACGTCAAGTGCCCTCTGTGACGTAGTAGATTGTGGGCGTCAGCAGGTATGTTACCTTGGCGTGTCGTGGGGTCGTCAGGCTAATCTATACACGTAGAAGTCAAGTTACTGCCTACTGAGAGATTTTAGATTTGGGAATATTTACAACTTGAGTCAGGTGTATCATGTTTATGGCTTCATTGCCTTTAGGATAATAATATATACGTAAACACGCTGAAGGACACACAGACGGTCAAAGACATATACACACACACACACACACACACATTATATATAATATATATATATATATATATATATATATATATATTATATATATATATATATATATATATATTTACATACATGCATACACAAACACACACACACATACGCGCGCGCGTACAACACACGTACAACAAACACACGCACATACAACACGCAAACATACAACACACACACACACACGTACAGCACACACATACATATACATATTCACACGCAAGTACAAAACACACACACACACACACATACACACACACCTACAACACACAAACATACACATACATACTCACACACACATACAAGTGCAACACACACACACACAAACAAACCGACACACAGACTCTTACAACATGCTACTTTAAGGAATTCTCACGGCGGCAAGATACGAAAATAAAATTGCAGCGATAAAGATTATCAAAAATCATACCTCCGCCAATACGCCAATCGTACACAGGGTATTAAACTGCGGAGCTAAACGTGCAGACCTTGAATTTTCTTGAGAATTCGGTATCACTAACTTTACGTAATCTATATGCAGTTGACACACTATGGTATTTTTGAGGTACGAAATATAGGAAGTCAATTCAAATGAGTCTGTCTGTCTGTACGTCTGTCTACCTGTCTGTACGTCTGTTTGTCTGTCTGTACGTCTGTTTGTCTGTCTGTCTGTCTGTCTGTCTGTACGTCTATTTATCGGTATATTTTGGATTTCTACATGTATTAGACAGGTGGTGTGAGAGACACACATCTAATTAAAGAAAATAATGTACAGACAAACATGCACAAATACATGTATGTATGTATATCTATACTTGTGTATGTGTGCGTTTGTGTGTATGTTTACCGTGTACGTGTACGTGTACATGTACGTGTAAGCCCAAATGCATGTAAGCATGTGTGTGCGCGTGTCTACAAGCATCTACCATCGAGGTCTTGATAACAACTACATCAACAGAAATCTGCAACAAAACACTAAATTGCAGAGAGAGATGAAAGGAAACAACCACCAACAGCGGACACGCCACAAAATGTCGACCGATCTACCTGGCGACGCTAGGCCATTTCAAGGTAAGTTTCGCGGATTTTGAACCGGATTTGTTGCCATTTTCCTCGGCGTTGGCTATAGTGATGATTGGAAGTATCTGACCTGAAATTTCGAAGAGAAATAGAAAGAGAGAGAGAGAGAGAGAGGGGGGGGAGAAAGAAAGAGAGGGAGAGTAGAGAGAGAGAGAGAGAGAGAGAGAAAGAAAGAGAAAGAGAAGAGAAAGAAAGAGAAGAGAGAGAGAGAAAGAGAGAGAGAGAGAAGAGAGAAGAGAGAGAGAGAGAGAGAGAGAGAGAGATGAGAGAGAGAGAGAAGAGAGAGAGAGAGAGAGAGAGAGAGAGAGAGAAGAGAGAGAGAAAGAGAGAGAGAGAGAGAGAGAGAAGAAAGAAGAGAGAAAGAGAGAAAGAGAGAAGAGAAGAGAAAGAAAGAAAGAGAGAGAAAGAGAGAGAGACAAAGAAACTTCGAATATATCATGCCATCAACACATTACCGTATTGTAGAAAACCAATGTACTAATCATAAATAAAACCGCATTTTTTATATAAAGTAACATCGATTCCAAGAAACAGAACAGTCCGTAGTCGAAGGTACCTTTGTAATGTAATTACTATAAGATCTAAGAATTTCATTGTGATATCATAAGTAATGCTGTTTGTCCGTTGTGTTGTGTACTACACGTGTTCGTGTGTGTGTTCTTTTACGAAGAACTGAGGAGAAATTACGTTCATGTAAGCAAGGGTACAATTATGCATCCGGTAGATAGAGTCGTAACTTGTTTTCAGACGCGCTGGCAATCATATTAATCGTAATCAACTGTCGTGTGATTGTCTTCCGTGTTCGATCGTTTTCTATACGCTGCTAAATCGTCATGGTCTTAATTTTCAAAAGAGTTTCCATGATTTTTTATTCTCTAGTGTCTAACAGTCTGTTTAAATTATGCATGTCTGTCTGCCTGTCTGAAAGAGGTGGGAGGGAGGGAGAGAGGGAGGGTTGAGGGAGGGGAGGAAGGGAGAGAGGGAGAGACAGAGAGAGAAGAAGAAAGAGAGAGAGAGAGAAAGAAAAAGAGAAGAGAAAGAAGGAAAGAGAGAGAGAAAGAAAAGAGGGAGAGGAGAGCGAGAGAAAGAGAGAGAGAGAGCGAGAGAAAGAAAAGAAAGAGAGAGAGACGGACAAAAAGAGTGCATTCACCTGCCACCCTCTGCCTCCCAGCCCTAATGACCTCATAGTCTATGCATGGTGTCTATATTCACCTCTATGCATGCATTAGCGACCGTACGTGCACCCACACACACACGCACACACACACATACATACACACGTACGTACAGTTATATTGTCTGTGAATGTACGATCACTTCTCCCATTGCGTGATGTGGTCACGTGGTCTTGTATCTATTTAGTCACGTCCTAAATATCAATCTTTCAATCTCTTTCTTTGCTCTCTCTCTCTCTCTCTTTGTACTTTTTTTTTTCAGTCCCCCCCCCCTCTCTCTCTTTCGCTCTTCACTCTCTCTCTCTTTCTTTCTCTCTCTCTCTCTCTCCTCTTTTACTCTCTCCGCTCTCTCTCTTTCGCTCTTCCTCTCTTTTTATTCTTCCTCTCACTCTCTCTCAAAAGTATCTAACCCAAATATATCATTTGCATTTCAACCATCATCTTCTTCATTTCTTATATTCATTTCTAAAGACAGGAAAAAAATAAAACCCTTTTTACTTTTACGAAATATTTACTTTCAGTTCATCGTAAATTTGATCGTAAATTTGATCGCCAACATCACCTTCCTTCTAGTCATCGAGATTTAACATCGGCATAAGAACTATCATATTGCGAGCCATACTGCAATTGCCATGAAAAGTGTGCATGGATTGCCATTAGTATTGAAATCGCTGTTGCCATTTTCACGTTTCTTTCACTCTTTTTTTTCCGTTTCTTTCCTCTTTCCTTTGGCTATCTTTTTTTCTTTCTCTGATTTTTTTTCTCGTCAGCGTATGTAGGCCTATATGTGCATAGTATTTGTATATAGATATACAAACATCTGGGTGGACACACAATATGTATGTATGCATGTATGTATGTATGTATGTATGTATGTATGTATGTATGTATGTATGTATGTATGTATGTATGTATGTATGTTCATGTATGTATGGTATGGTTATGCATGCATGCATGCATGCATGTTGTATGTTGGTATGTATGGTATGTATGTAGGCATCAGTATGTTATGTGAGTGTGAAGTAGTGGATGGAGTGAAGTCAGTGAGCGAGATGAGTGAAGTGAGTTGAGTGAGTGAGGGCCTGAGTGAGTGAGTGAGTGAGTGCGTGGTG
>NW_020872259.1:100154-107654 GCF_003789085.1 Penaeus vannamei
GTCAAGAAATCAAATTTAAATCAGATTATCTCACCTCTATCATCAACATAATCCTTTTTCTTGAATAGAAAGTCAAGAAATCAAAGTTGTCAGAACCCAAAGTAAAGTCACAGCACTGTTATTTATCAAAGTAAGGTTGGGTAAGTTTTTCACCTTGAACAGAAGGAAAGAGCGAGGCGTCTCGACACATTTCAAGTCAGCAAACACATGTTCTCTTAAATTATGACGTTCTCACCTTGCAATAATGTTTTTTTCCGGTTTAAAGGGAAAGGGAGGGAGGAGGGAGGAGGGAGAGGAAGGAGGGGAGGGAGGGAGAGAGAGAGAGAGGGAGGGGAGGAGGGAGAGAGAGAGGAGGGAGAAGGAGAGAGAGAATAGATAGATAGAGAGAAAGAGAGATAGATAAATAGGTAAATAAATATATAGAGCAAGAGAAAGAGAGGAAAAGTGACAAACAGACAGATAGAGATACACACATAGACTAATCAGAACAGAACCAAACAAACCCAAACAGAAAAAACAATAAAAAAGGTAAATAAAAAGAGAAAAGACAGAAAAACAACAAAAAAGTTAATAAAAAGAGAGAAAAGACAGAAAAACAATAAAAACTAATTATAAAGAGAGAAAGATAGAAAAAAATAGTAAAAATAGATAAAAGAGAGAAAGACAAAAAAACAACAAAAAGTAGATAAGAAAAAAAAGAAAAAAATAGTAAAAAGTAAATAAAAAAAAGAGAGAAAAGATAGAAAAAACAAAAGAGGAAATAAAAAGAAATAAAAGACAGAAAAAACAATTAAAAAAGAAAACAGAAAAAACACCCCAATAAATAAATAAAAAACAGAAAAATATAGAAAAAAAGACAATTCTCCCTCCACAACACCGACCACGAAGGCCAGGCTATGCATCCCAACCCACAGCGGCTTCACGGCCCTGGCTCCCTGACCACCGGGTGTGGAAGGGGGGCGGGGGGGGGGGCGCACCGGGAGGCAAGCGAAGGGTGGAGGGCAAGGGCGAGGTCCGTGAAACGTAGGGGTGGGGAGTGGGGGGAAGGAGGTGTAGGGGGAGAGGTGGGTGGAGGGTGTGGGGGTGGAGGGGGATGGGAGATGGGTTGGTTGGAGGGTGGGAGGGGGGTGTGGAGGGGGTAGGGGTTGGGATGGGTGGAGGGTGTGTGTGTGCGTGTGTGTTTCAGTGGTTGATTTTATTTTCTGTGATTGTTGTTATTATCATTATCATTATTATAATTTCTATCATTATCACTGTTACAATAACCACCACAAGCAACAGTAATAACTAATTACTGTAATGACCGTTAACCCAACAATCACATCAACATACAAACGCATAAAAACAATAACACAATCCTTGCTATTTCTTCTTAAGTCCACAGTTCGTCGCTAATTATCATCAATGTCTCTTTCGCGTGTTAGGAAAGGATACGACTTCAATAACATCAACAGCAGAAAGTTTTAACATCAAATATAATGAGAATGTGAGACCGAAGTTATATCAAATGTGATTTTGTTCTCTCGAATATGTTGCTTGTAAATGATAATGGTAATAGTTACAATGATGATATTATATAATGTATGTAAAAAATTATCATAGTACTTGGGTTATAATGATAATAGTATGATGATAAAAGCTGTAATGGCGATGATAATAATAGTTATAATGATATTATATGATATATTTAAAAATAATCGTAGTGCTAGGGTCATAATGATAATAGTATGATAATGATAAAAGCTGTAATGATAATGATAGTAATAGTTATAATGAAAATGATGATAGTTGTTATGGCAATGCGGTTAGCTGTAATACGGTTATCTATAATGATGAGAATTAGAAATTGCATATAACAACCACCTCTGTAATGATTAAATAGCTGCAATGGTAGTCATGACAGTTGCAATGACCATACTGACTCTAATACCTATGATGATGATAATGATGGTAGTAATACCTCTATTGATAATGATATCCCAAATCATAATGACAGTGCAACAATACGGACAGTGAGAATACTGACTGCCGTGATCATTGTCATACGATATGAGAATCACATGAATTCATCATCATGATCATGATACTATGATAATGACAGTGATGATAATGATGGTAAGGATAATAGAATAATAATGAAAATGATAACAAAATATCAATGATAATAATGATAATGATAATAATATTATAATTACATAATAATAATACTGATGATATAATGGTATAATAATAATAATGATATGATATAATAATGATATAATAATGATATATGATATAATAATGGTAATGATGATGATAATAACTATGATAATTATAGTGACAACAGTAATGCTAATTATTTTCTCGCAATGGTGGATGTGAGTTATCTGTAAAACGATACGATAATTAGACATATGGGCCATGCTATTAATAATGATTAATGTGAATAATCGTGACTATCATTAGCATAGGTACATCGGTTGCTACACTCGTATCCATGCACAAAAAATGAAAAAAAAAAAATATATGATCGCGTATTTATCAACGTTGTCAAGCACTCGATGGCCATTCTGTTTCGTTCACTATGCAAATATCTCAAATCAAAAGAGGCCAGGAAATAATAACTCACACATATATATATTTCATCCCAGAGAAAAGAACGAAAAAAAGATGTCTTTGCGTCAGGTATGCAAGATCGTGATTTACCGCCCACAAAATGGCAACATTCCTTTTTGGCGGGAAAATGACCTTGTTTTCAAAAGAGGTTTTCGGGACTATAAACTATATTTTCTCTTTATAATTTTGCTTCCTTTTTTGCGGAGATGCAGAGGTGTTTTATCACCTTGTTGATTTTAAAAGTATAGTGTGGGTAAGTTTTGGTTTGTCTCTCGTATCCATATTTGCGTAAAATCTGACATTTTTTACTTTTCGGAGTATGAATTGTACCAAAAAAATAATAGAGGAACAATAGTAACTCTCCAAAAACTGACATTTGTATAACCATATATATTTCAAGATACAGTTTAGGCAAATTTTGTACTATTTCCAAAATCCACATATCGTTTTTTTTTTTTTTTTTTTTTTTTTTTTTTTGTCCGTAGACTGTTAGGGAATCGTTCAGAAACTTTATGAATGCGACACTATGGAAAATACGTTAAATATATGAGATTTAAACGGGCCGTTGTATCAGCGAACATGAGATATATGGCGAAGATATTTTTCATTTATTGTTATTAAATACAGTGATTAATGTTGAACCAAAACTCAAAACGTTGGCTGCCAGGTGTACGATGATTTGGGAAGCGGATGCCAGTGGTACGATAATTAATGATAAAGATCTATTACACTCGTACTAAATCACAGACAATTTGCATATTCCATCGCAGAGGTCAAGGAGAAATGCGAGCGAAAAACAATTAATTTTCATAAAGAGAAGAAATATGTCCCTCGGATGACTTATACGAGATGTGAAGAAAAAAAATTGTTTCAGAAAAGACGATTTTTCCTCGTATCTATAAACACGTGATGTCGACGTGATAAGGCTATGGTCCAGATGATATTTATGTATTAGAGTTTCAAAGAAATGTGTATTGTAGGAAAAAAAGATCAACGTTTCTCAGGATATGCCGAACCGGGGTCGCACATTCGATGTTTCCGGTTGCAAAAGGGAATTTTTTTCGTTAAAAGCTAAAGTGTGTTTCTTATCCAGCCGAAACACACACGTATGTGCGTCATATGTGTGTCTTATTTTTGCATGTTTGTATGAACAGTATCTACATATGTACAGTATGAAGGCATTTACAGTATAACATGTACGTTATTTATTTATGTACAGGATATCGGATGTACGTACAGGATGTACGTACGTATAGTTTGTATGTGTTCATAAATAACTACATACGTTTAGTCTGATTTATATCCTATGTGTGGAGACAATAAATAAATTACCCTGTTGTCTATCATATATATAATTACTAACATGATTACAAGGATTTATTATATCTATTATAGCACGTTATAGTATGTATATTTCGTACCAGTTGTAGGCCTACTAATATTGCTAAAGCCCATAATTCAGGGGTTCCAACCAGGGGGCCACGGGGTACTCTCTAGGGGGTCCTGGAGCAACATGAAATTTTTTGACGTTAGATTTTATTAACCTACAGTATTTTACATATAATTATCTCTCAAACACCAATAGAATCGAATCCTTTCATAAAGTGTTCTTGTCCTGTAGCTATTGACGCCATTACACTATTCATAGCTAGCAATAAGTATATCTGAAAAGAGGAGTCACTGAACTAGATATAATTATGTACTGGACGGTGACCATAGAATAACAAAAGTAGGAAACTATTGCCAAAATCAAAGGCAATTTGCTTATTCCATCAGAGAAGTCAAGGAGAAATACGATCGAGAAACAATTAATTTCCATCCAGTGAAGAGATGTATCCCTTAGATGACTAATACGAGATGTGAAGAATTGTTCCTTCAGAGAAAAACGACTTTTCCCGTATCTGTAAACACGTAATGTTGCTGTTGACTTGAAGAGGTCATGGTTTAAAATGTACCCTCTATTACCTTCTTGTACTGTTACGTACCCCCCTCCCCTCCCTTCGTCCACCATGGCTAAACAAACTTTTATTTAGGATAATGCAAATAATATACTAATTATGAAAAGACTGCATTGCAGGAGTGTCGGTCAATAAATTCGAATTTAATACACGAATGAAAAAGATGATTCATAGAACATGTGATGTTTCTGTTTGTATGTATGTATATATGTGTATGTGTGTGTGTGTGTGTGTGTGTGTGTGTGTGTGTGTGTGTGTGTGTGTGTTGTGTGTGTGTGTGTGCTTTGTTTGTTCACGTACCCTTAGGATCAATGTTGCGGACCCCAGTCTGGACAACACTGATCCAGATGATATTTAAGCTGTACTAGGATTCCAAAGATAAAAATTATATATATAGGAAAAAAAATCGTTTTCTATGACACACCGAAACGGGCTCGCACCTCAGACATTTCCGGTTGCAAAAGAGAAACTTTTTTCGTTAGAAGTTTGAGGCTGTTTCCTATCCAGACGGAACACACATATGGGCGTCATATGTGTTTTATTTTTGCATGTTTGTCTAGACAGTATGTATGTATGTACAGTATGAATGCATTTACAGTATAACTCATGTACGTTATTTATGTATATACAGGATATATATGTACGTATAGTATGTATATTTTTATATGTAAGTACATCTAGTTTGATTTACACATTGTGTGTACTGACAAATAAATGGCCTTGTTCTAATTGCTAATAAAATTGCCTTAACCAAAATTTATCATATTCATTATAATATGTATTATGTATATTTTGCACCATTTGTAGGCCTATTGTATCTGAAATGCCCATGATTATTTTACCATTATTATCAGTTTATTGTACTTGCTGTTATATTCACAGTAAAACAGATGACTTTTCGTACTTTATTGGGATATCTGAAGTGTCCATTCATAGAACACACACACGCACGCACGCACGCACGCAAGCACGCACACTCGCTCACACACAATCACAACCACAACCACACATACACACACACACACACACACACACACACACACACACACACACACACACACACACACACACACACACACACACACAACACACACACACAACACACACACACACACACACACACACACACACACACACACACACACACACACACACACACACACACACACACACACACACACACACACACACACAACACACACACACACATTTCTATCATACGCTTTTATGAATACCATCACATCCATTTCTCACAGGTAGGCACAACACAGGGTAGAAATTGGTCCCGCCCTCTCGTTTGCGGTCATTACCAAACGCCCAGGGCAATTATGTGTAATTAGGAGTCAATACTGATTAATTATTAACCGTGTCGCTTTCGTTGTGTGTAGGGTGAAGGGGAGGGGTGTTAACCGGGCCTAAAAAAGTGTAAACAACCTGAAGGTGTAGTAGGTTAGACAGCGACATATTGACAGGTGGTAGATGCCCGTGTCAAAAATTATGAATCAGATGTCAAGTGTTGTTGGCATAACTGTATCATTCATGGTTTTTGAGTGAACAAGGTGGGTTTACTCTGAAGGCGGGAAATTCAGCCTTATAAGATACAGTTTATGAAATTTCTTGAATGAGTCGTAATTACAGTATATTATATTGCAGTATCTGATCTAAACTTTTATATTTCCATGCATCAATAGATTGATATATTAACGTGATAATAAACATGATAAAATTAGTAGAATCATCGGGCGCGCGCGTGCATTCGTGCGTGTGTGTGTGCATGTGTTCGTGTGTGTGTGTGTGTGTGTGTGTGTGCGTGCGTGTGTGTCCCATTCCCAGCTTCGTCTGAGGTCAGTCTGTACCGCTAGTATTTTCATTATGTCTTTCTGAACGCCATTTTAAAGAACGTTGATTATGAGAAGTGATAAGATCAGTAAAAAGTGTATAATCGACTTGATCACTTTCTGCACTTAAGAAAATTTTCTCACATGAATAAATCAATACCACCAGCTCTTTAAGAAAAAATATATTCGTCCTCGTTATATACAAAATATCGGAACAATCTGATCGGACTACAGATAAAACATTCCTTACTCGCTGTTTATGTTCATTGAGAGCCACAGTATGTCACCATGCCACACCGTAGTTCGCAGTCCCGCCGGTAGATGTCGCGTGAGGTTCCCGGCCGCGAGGAAGCGTGCGGGAAAGTCGGACCAGCAGTACACGTGCGATAAGCAGAGGAGGAAGGTGTGCTTTTCTTTCGTGTCGGTTTGAAATCTTTATTTTTGAAGATTTTTCCTACCGGATATTATAGTTTGGAACACTTGAATTCTTAGAAGAAGCTTTCTTAGAAACAATTTATCAAAAGACTAATTGAAGAAGTGGTAAATTGTATTTTTGAAGTGGAGATCAGTGGAAGCGGAGAATTTATCAACAAGTGGACGAGATACCCGAGTTGGAATATAAACTTTCAACCCCTTGATAATCTTTTCCTCATTTCAAACTTACCAGAAAGTTTGAAGCCATGATAATCAGAGAATATATAACCTGAATCCACCCAACCAAAAACGAATTAAGAAAGGAAGAAATGACATTCATGTTCGCAAAGTAATTGGACAGAATGCAGCTAAGAAGGCAAATTATTGTGTGCGAATTTGGCACCTTTGCAGCGCTGGTGTTGTACATGCTGCTGTACCAAGCTGTACCGGTCTTCTCTAGCGGTAAGTAATATGCTAATTGGTACAGTTGTGTTGTCAGTAAGTTATAATGTGGTAAGAATTCGATGTATAGATTAAGGATAAAAAATGTGAGGCATGTATGCATGTAAAATACGATATGTATATAACAACGATGTATGTCTAAATGTACCTGTACGTATGTATTTATGTACGTAGAGTTTATATTCATATTCATATTCATATTTTGGACACATTTGCCAATGATTATTCGGTTC
>NW_020872259.1:117654-120154 GCF_003789085.1 Penaeus vannamei
TGGTGGAACTACGCTTAATCAAGGGAAAGAAATAACACTTTTCGTTCTTTTCATGTCTCTCTCGTTTTCTTTCTTGTTTTTTCCTTTATTTAAGTTTCGTCATTCTAAGAGCAACACTTTTCGTTCTTTTCGTGTTTCGTTTTCTTTCTTTTTTCCTGTATTCCTTGAAATTTCGTCATTCCAAAAGCTTCATCTAGATGCCTTTCCCTCATTCCCTCATACTCCTCTCATTCTCTTTCCTTCCCTCCTTATTCTTTGGCTTATTAATCTTCCGTCGTTCCAGACACCCATTCCAAGAGCCCTTCATCTAATTAATGCTTTTGAACACGCCATACGAAGCTCTTTAAACTGGACTCGTGAAATTGTAAAATCTTGGGTCTTACTCGCCAGGTTTCGCAAAGTGGCTTCCGACACCTGGGCTTCCTAGTTTATTAGTTTTCTACCTTTTAATATCTACTCATCCTTCTGCTTATCCTCTTCCTCTTCCTCTCTCCTCTTCCTCACTTTGTTCTTCCTTCTTCGTCTCCTCCTCCTCTTCTTCTCCTCTACACTGTCTTCTTCTTCTTCTTCTCCTCCTCCTTCCTCCTCCTCCTCCTCTTCCTCTTTTTTCCTCTTGTTATTGTTGTTTTCTTCTCCTTCTTTTGATTCTCTCCCCCCCCCCTCCAATATACCATTCCATGTATAAGACAAGAAACATTACCCATAAATATTGCAAAACCTTGCATAGGACTGAACACGGATCTAGCAGACAACCTCTTGCTTGCGTGCTTGCTTCCACCTTCCACACCTGCCGTCACTTCCATGCTTGTCCTGTAACGTAAGCAAGCAAGGACTGGTCGATGCTTGCTTCGGCTGGCTTACGTACGGTGAATTCGTGGTGTCGGTTTGATGTTATGCTTCATGTTGTTTTCAGTTAGGATGGTATGGTTGAGGAGGAGGAGGGTTTCTGATGGTGAATTTTAAGGGTCATGGATTTTTTTTTTCTTTTTTTATTTATTTATTTTCTTTATTTTCCTTTTTTTTCTTTTTTCTTTTTTCTTTGTTTTTTCTTTTTTATTTCCTATCTTTTTTCTTTATTTATTTTCTTTATTTTTTTCTTTCTTTTCTTTTTTTTCTTTTTTTTTTCTTTATTTTTTTCTTTTTTTTCTTCTTTTCTTTTTTCTTTTCTTTTTTTCTTTTTTTCTTTTCTTTTCTTTCTTTTTTCTTTCTTTTTTTTCTTCTTTCTTTTTCTTTTTTTTTCTTTTCCTTTCTTTATTTTTTTTAGAGTGGGATTATAAGTTTTATTCTAAACTATCGGCCGATTTGCTAAAAAAAAAATACGAGGCCCGACTAATGAATATTCAATATACGGACATGTATATACACAGAAATAAATAAATGGCGTTTTGGAAAATATTTTCGTTATCCAGAAGAATGGGAAAGTGGACTGGCTGAAGGGGTAAATTGCACTAAAAGGGGATAGAAATAATTTGTGTTTGTATATGTGTATGTTTATTTATATGTTTGTGTGTGTGTGTTTATATATTTACACACACGCAATTATACACACACACACACACACACACACACACACACACACACACACACACACACACACATATATATATATATATATATATATATTATATATTTATTTATATATATATATATTTATATATTTATATATTTATATATTTATATATATATATATATATATATATATATATATATATATATAATATATATATATATATACATGCACGTATACTTATATGTACATATACACATGTTTATATACACACGCATACACATGCACAATAAACACCACAGGAATCTTCCAGTTCAACATAATATTAAATCAAACAAATCTAATGTTTACCTTACAGTCGTTTATAGAGGTAATTTTGTGTTTAGGTGTCGATATGCCTCTCTCTCTCTCTCTCTCTCTCTCTCTCTCTCTCTCTCTTCTCTCTCTCTCTCTCTCTCTCTCTCTCTCTCTCCTCTCTCTCTCTCTCTCTCTCCTCTCTTCTCTCTCTCTTTCTCTCTCTTTCTAGAAAAAAATGGAAATACACTCCCAATTTTCCTCAGTTAATACCAAATTATTTGTCAGAGAACAACCCAGCGTGCCTGACTAATCATTTGATACCAGAGATTATAATCAAGAAATAGTTAGTTTTTTAAAGTACTAGTTGTACGATGCACGCATGTTTTTTTTTATTGCGCATGACACGGCGGCGTAAAAGATGTAGTAAGTCCAAGAAAGAAAATATTCTGGTGTATTTTTAGGGCTTCTCTCTTGTATGGGTTTAGGAAAAGTCCGTGACCTTAAATGGCTGGATCGGGTACTGCATTTCTGGTTGTGTTTGTGTGTGTGTGTGGTTTTGTTTGTTTCGTTGTTTTCTTGTTGGGAATCGGGTCGTTATCATGGTTTTCCGTTCATGTCTTCTGTAAGGAGATATTTTTCTAATAATGTTTTATGCTGGGGGATTATATCAATTCTCTATTTATCTGTCTGTCGTAT
>NW_020872259.1:125154-153058 GCF_003789085.1 Penaeus vannamei
CCTCCCCCTCCCCACTCCCTCCCTCCTCCTCCCCTCTAACCCCACTCCCCTCCTCCCTCCCCTCCCTCTCCGCTTCCTCTCCCCCTCCCCCCCTACCCCTCCCCCCTCCCTCCTCTCCTCCCTCCTCCCCCCTCCCTCCTCCCCCCCCCTCTCTCTCCCTTCTCTCTCTTCTCCTCCTCTCTCCTCCCCCCCTCTTCCCTCCTCCTCCCCTCCGGCCCCTCCTCCTCCCTCCTCCCCTCTCCCATTCCTCTCCCTCCCTCTCCCTCTCCTCCCCTCCCTTCACCCCCCTCCTACCCCTCCTCCCCCCCCCCCTCTCTCCTCACCCTCCCCCTCTCCTCCCACCCCTTCCCCTCTTCCCCCCTCCATCTTCTCCCCCCCCTACCCTCCCCCCCCTCCTCTCTCTCCTTCCTTCTCTCTCTCCCTCTCCTCCCCCCCTCCCCCCCTCCCCTTCTCCCCTCCCTCCTCTACCTCCCCTCTACTCTCCACCCCCATCCCCTTTCTCTCCTCCCCTCCCTCCCCCCCTCCTCTCCCCCCTCTCCCCCTCCCTACCCCCCCCTCCTCTCCCTATTCCCTCTCCTCACCCCCTCTCCCCTCTCCCTCTCCCTCTCCCTGACCCTCCTCTCCCTCTCCCCTCCTCCCTCCTCTCCCCTCTCTCTTCTCCCCTCTCTCCTCTCCCTCTCCTTCCCCCCCTTTCTCCCTCCTACTCCCCCTTCTCTCCCCCTCCCTCCCCCACCTTCTCTCTCTTCCCCCCCTCTCTCCCCCCTCCTCTTCCCTCTCCCCTCCCTCCCTCTCCTCCTTCCTCCCCCCCATCCCCCCTCCTCCTCCCTCCCCTCTCCTCCCCCCCAATCCCCCCCCTCTCCCACCCTCCTCCTCTCCTCCCTCCTCCCTTCCCCTCCCCTCCCCCTCCCCCTCCGCCTCCCTCTCTTCCTCTCCTTCCCCTCCTCCCCCCCTCTCCCCTCCTCCCTACGAGCCCCTTCCTCCCCTCTCCCCCTCCTTCTCCCTCCCTCCCTCGCCTCCCCCCCTCCCCCCTCTCCTCACCCCCTCCCTAACCTCCCTCCTCTTCTCCTCCCCCTCTTCCTTCTCTCCTCTCCCCTCCCTCCCTCCCTTCTTCCTCCCCTCTCCCCCTCTACCCCTCCCTCCTCCTACTCCCTTACTCTCCCCCTCTACTTCCCCTCCCTCCTACCTCCCCCCCCTCCCCGCCCCCTCTCTCTCCTCCCCCCCTCCCCTCTTCTCCCCTCCCCCCCTCTCCCTCCTCCTCCCCTCTCCTCGTCCTCCCTCCTCTCCCCCCTTCCTCCTCCCCTCCCTTTCCTCTCGCCCCTCTCCCCCCCCTCACTTCCTTTCTCTTCCCTTCGCCCTCTCCCCTCCTCCTCTCCTCCCCCCCCTCTCACTCCCTCTCTCTCTCCCCCCTCTACTCCCGCTCCCCTCCCTCTCCCCTCCTCCCCCTCCTCCCCCCTCATCCCCCCTCCCCCATCTCTCCTCCCCTCCCTCTACCTTCTCCCCTCTCTCCCCTTCCCCCCTCCCCTCTCCTTCCTTCCCCCTAACCCTACATACAGCCGCCCGTCCTCCCCTCCCTCCCCCCTTTTTCCTTCTCCTCTCTCCCCCCCTCCCTCCCTCCCCTCCCTCCTCCGTCTCCGCTCCCTTCTACCCTCTCCCTCTCCCCCCCCCCTCCTCCCCACTCTCC
Organism: Penaeus vannamei; assembly: GCF_003789085.1. Lineage (NCBI taxonomy): Eukaryota > Metazoa > Arthropoda > Malacostraca > Decapoda > Penaeidae > Penaeus > Penaeus vannamei. The sequence goes on from NW_020872259.1 coordinate 126,836, forward strand.
CCTTCCCGCTCCCCCCTCTCTCTCCCCCCCCCTCTTCTCCCTCTCCCTCCTCCCTTCCCATCCCCCCTCCCCCCACTCTCCCTCCTCCTCCTCTCTAACCCTTCTCTCTCCTCCCCCTCTTCCCTCCTCTCCTCCTCCTCCTCCCCCCCTCCCCCTTTCTCTCCCTCTCCCCTCCTTTCCCTTCTCCCCTCCCTCCCCCCTTCCCGGCCCCTAACCTCTTCTCCCCTCCCTCTCTCCGTCCCTACTCCTCTCCCTCCCTCTCCCCCCCCCTGCTCCCCCCTTCCTCCCTCCTCTTCCCTCCCCCTCTCTCTCCCTTCCTCCCCCCCCCCCCCCTCCCCCGGCCGCTTCCTCCCCCCCCTGCCTTCCTCCCCTCCTCCCTTCCTCCCTCCCTCCCTCCTCCCCCCCTCCCCCACCTTCCCTCCCTCTTCCTCCCCTCCCCCTCCCGCTCCTCTACCCTCCCTGCCTCCTAACCCCCCTTCTTCCCTCCTCCCTCCTCTCCCCTCCTTACCCGGCCCCCTCCCTTCCCTCCCTCCTCCTCCCCTCCCCCTTCCTCCTCTTCCCTCCCTCCTCCTCCCTCCTTCCCCCCCTCCTCCTCTCCCCTCCCCCCCCCTACCTACTCCCTCCCCCCCTCCCTCCCCCCCCCCCCCCTCCCTCTCCCTCCCCTCCCCTCTTACCCCCTCTCCCTCCTCTTTTCTCCTCCTCTCCCCCCCCGCCTCTCTCCTCCCTCCCTCCCTTCCCCCCCCTCCCCTCCCCCCCCCCCTTCCTCTCCCTCTCCTCCTCCCTCCTCCCTTCCCCTCTCCTCCTACCCCCTCCCTTCCCCTTCCTTACCCCCCTCCTCCTCTCCCTCTCCCCCTCCCCCGCCCTCCTCCTCCCCTCTCTCTACCCTTCCCCTCCCTCACCCTCCCCCCTCTCCCTTGCCCCCCTCTTCCTTCCCCTCCTCTCCTTCCCTCCCTTCCCCCCTCCCCCCCTCTCCCTCCCCCTTCCTCCCCCCTTCCTCCTCTCCCCCTCCCTCTCCTCCCTCCCTCCCCCTCCTCTCTCCCCCCTCCCCCCTCTCCTCCCCTCTCCTCCCGGGCCCCCTCTCCCCTTACCTTCTCCCCCTCCTCCTCCTCCCTACCCCTCTCCCTCTCTCTCCCTCCCCTCCCTCTCCCCCCCTCCCCCCCTCCTCTCCCCCCTCTCCTTCCCCTACCGCCCTTCCTCTCCCTACTCCCCCCTCCCCCCTCCCCTCTTCCCTCCCTACTCCCCTCCCCCCCCTCCTCCCTTCCCTCCTCCTTCCCTACCCCTCTCCCCCCCATACACCCCCCCTCCCTCTTTCTCTCCCCCCCCCCCCTCCTCTCTCCCCCCCCCTCTCTCTCCCCTACCTTCCCCTCCTCCTGCCCCTCCTCTCCCCCTCCCCTCCCCCTCCTCTCCCTCCCTTACCTCCTCCCCTTCTCTCCGCTTCCCTCTCCCTCCCCTCCGTCTTCTCCCTCTCTCCCCCCTCTCCCTCTCTCCTCCTCCTCTCCCCCTCCTCCTCTCTGGCCCCTCTCCCCTCCTTCCTCCTCCTCCCCCTCTCTCCTCCCCTTCTCTCTCCTCCCTGCCCTCTCTCCCTCCCCCCCCTCCCCCTACCCCCGGGGGGCCCCCCCCTCCTCCCCCTTCCTCCCTCCCCCTCCCCCTCCTCGCCTCCCCTCCCCCCCCTCCCCCCCTCCCTCCTCCCTCCCTCCTCCCTCTCCCTCTCCTACCTCCCCCCCCCCCCTCCTCCCCCCCTCCTACCTCCCCTCTCTCTACTACCCCTCCCTTCCCTCCCCCCCCCTCCTCTAACTCTCCTACCCCCCTCCTCCCCCCCCCTCCTCTCCCCTCCCTCTCCTCCCCCTCCCCCCCTACCTCCTTTTCCCTACCCTCCTCCTCCCCCTCCCTCTAACAACGGTGGGTTTATATCGATGGTGGTTATTATCTGCTGTTTGTTAAATTATTGTCATGCCTTTTCAGATTCTCTTTTTCATTTTTTTTTCTTTTTTTCTTTTTTTCAATTCTTCTTTTCTCTTCTTTGTCTTTTCTTTTCTTTCTCTCTTCTCTCTCTCCTCTTCTCTTCTCTTCTCTTCTCTTCTCTTCTCTTCTTTCTCTTCTCTTCTCTTCTCTTCTCTTCTCTCTCTCTCTTTCTCTTCTCTTTCTCTTCTCTTCTCTTCTCTTCTCTCTCTCTCTCTTCTCCTCTTCCTCTCCTCTCCTCTCCTCTCCCTCTCCTCTCCTCTCCTCTCTTCTCTCCCTCTCCTCTCTCTCTCTCTCTCTCTCTCTCTCTCTCTCTCTCTCTCTCTCTCTCCTCTCTCTCTCTCTTCTCTCTCTCTCTCTCTCTCTCCCCTTCTAGCTCTCCTTCTCGCTCTCCTTCTCTCTTTCTCTCCTTCTCCTCTCTCTCTCTCTCTCTCTCTCTCTCTCTCTCTCTCTCCTTCTCGCAATTTATTACACACATATACACATCGTACATACAGTACATGAGCGTCTGTGCATTTCCCTCGATGCTTCTTTATAATGTATGTATTTTTTGTGAGTACAGCCTTTGAAACGCCAAGTAATGACTACGATTATTACTGTTATTTACATGCGTCTCGTGTCGTTTGCATATGAAACGGAATAAATGAAGCGTATGTATAGTTTCATGCGGTGAAAGAATATTTTTATAACGCTTTGGGGAATGTAGATGTGTGAATATATGAATATTTTGATGTAATTACTTTTAATGAGAAAAGTTCTCGAATTGGAATACGAAGGAATGAACTTCCTTTAAGAAGAATGAAATTGAGCCATGGACTCCAGTCTTCTTTTGTCGAAGCTAGTTTAGTATATTCTTGTAAAAAATTAAGTATTTTAATACTTTCTAACTCCCTCTATCTCTGTGTCACAATCACCAACGTGTGTGTGTATGTGTGTGTGTGTGTGTGTGTGTGTGTTATTATTATTATTATTGTTGTTATCACAATCATTATCATCATCATCTCTTTATTTAATTTCCATAAAATACCATAACGGGATATTTTCGCTCAGCGTAAGTGCGAAGGTGCATCAGAAAGGCTGAAAAATAGATGAACAGAAAAAAAGAAACTTCAATGTACCTTGACCAGTGATTCAGTCGATAAAGAGCATCTTACCGCGCCCAGTGTAACAGTCGAGTTGCAGGAATCTCTATGGTACGTGAATTCTGAGAAGGAAGGTCGTGTTGCAAGGTGATCAACATTGCAAGAATACGCAACATAGGATATGAGTAAAAGAGGGATGATGACTAATAACGTAGGAGGGAGAGGGATGAGTAATGGGCGAAGGAAGGAAGAAAAAAGGGAAGAGGGGAAATGGGGGAGAACGTAGGAAGGTCAAGAGCCATAAATAAGGATCGATAGTCTTTTTTTATAATTCCCGGGAGTCCCTTAAACCTATTTGCATACAAAATGAGACATTTAGGAATAAAGAGAGACAAGGATAGGGTCAGGAACAAAGAAAGAAAAAATATATAAAATGAGACAACATTTAGGAAACTAAAGAGACAGGGATAGGGTCAGGAACACAGAGAAAAATATAAAAAAGGAACTATCAAGAAAAAAAAAAAAAAAGGAACTATCAAGAAAAAAAAAATAAAAAGAACTATGAAGAAAAAAAATAAATAAATGAAAATAGGATTAAAAATACCTTTGATTACATCTTTCGTAACGAGAAGCATTGCCTGTTATCCTCACGTACTAAAATGTCGACCGCAAACTCTGTAGCCTCGTTAAAAAGCCAACATCATGTCGATATTATTCATCGATTGTAACCAGTTCGTCGCCGGATTGCATATGCTTCCACACCTCCGACGGTCAACCCACGCCCACCGTTGGATACGCCCATCTACGCCCACGATACTCATCCCCATGCTCCTAGTCCCCCCCCCCTATCCCCAACTTCCCCCTCGTATCCTAGGTTCGTGTACATCCTATATCCTATATCCACAACCTAAATTATTCTTTTGCGTAGTCCATCCCACCGCTGCCACCCTAACCTTCACCTTGCTTTTACACCCCGCCCCCCTTCAACCCTCCCCAAACTGGCTTCTATTCCTTGACCTCCCATACCGTTTCTAGTCCACGCGCACAACCCCGTTCCTATACCCTGACGCCCCCCCCCCCCCCCATGTTTTTATTCCTTGACCCCCTTGATTTCTATCCATTGCCCTTCCACCCTGCTTCTATCCCTGCATCCCCCACTTCGTTTCAACCTCCTCCTCAACCCCCACTAACCCGCTTCTTACAATATGAACCCCCACCTTGCTTCCCCTTTCCTCCCCAACCCCCATATCCCCGCATCCCCTCCTACACCCCATCCAGCTTCTGCCTTCCTCCCCAACCCCCTCTACCCCGCTTCCCCTCACCCCCCACCCCAGCTTCTCCCTTCCTCCCCAACCTCCTCTACCCCGCTTCCCCCCCCACCCACCCCACCCCAGCTTCTCCCTTCCTCCCCAACTCCCTTCTACCCCGCTTCCCCAACCCCCCACCCCACCCCGGCTTCCTCCTCCTCCCTTCCCCCTCCGACCCTCCTCCACCACCCCGCTTCTACCACGGACCCTCCCCTCAGCCACCCCTTCTCCACACCTCCAGCCCGTCCACCCCCCACCCCACTCCCCCTTCCAGCTTTGTCATCGCATTCCAAGGCATAGGAACACAGCGCAAATCCTCCTAAAACCTTGAGCATTACGCAATTTTTCTTCCAGGTAAATGAAGGTGTTCTGGCAAAAGATGGCGTGAGAGATGGAGATAAAGAAGCGCGTGCCAATGCAAGGAGAGAATCTGGAAATAGTAGACTATGAATAATTGAATAGATAAATGAATAAAGGAAAAAAAAATGACAGAGAAATACGAATTAGAAACGCGGAAGAAGACATAGAAGTAAAGCACAATAAAAGATAACAACAGTGAGTAAAGGAGAAAATTATTAAGACAGAGAAATACGAATTAGAAACGCGGAAGAAGACATAGAAGTAAACACAAAGAAAACAACAAAACGAAAGGGGAAACTAAAACTAATTAACACACCTATAGAACAAAAGAAAAAGCCAAACCAAAAGAGAAATAACCAACACCTTAGACGGAGAGAGGGAGAACCAGAGAAAGGAGGAGAAGAAAGGGAGGGAGGGCGGGAGGGTGGTTCCAAGCTGTGGGTGACTAGTGACTCACTGGAATTCGGGTGAAAAGTGTGAGTCTCAAGGTCGTAGCTCGTGGCTGAGGGGAAGTCCGGGGAGCTTCCGTTTTCTTTGCTTAGGTGGCTAGGGGGAGGGGGGACTGGGTCAAAGAGGGTGTTGAAAAAGGGATCGCTAAATGAGATAGGGAGGGGAGAGATAGAGAGAAAGAGCAATATGGAGAGTATTTTCGAAAGAGGGGGTGTGAGACAGAGAGAGAGAGCAATATGGAGAGTGCATTCGAAAGAAATAAACGAGAAGAATAGAAGTTTCAAGATAAGCAATGGGAATAAATAGAGAAATTGTAAAAAGAGGAAAAAGGAAAGAAAATCCCGCACTTTAAGAACCCCGTTGTATCGGGTCTGAGGATTAGAAGAATTCTTATGAAAGAATAAGTAAATGAGAGGAATAAAAAAAATTAAAATAAGCAAATGGAGAAAATAGAAAAATTGCTTTAAAAAAGGAAAGATAATCCCGCACTTGAAGAACCTCGTTATATCGGGTCTGTTCCGCCTGGTTGCAGTCTGCCGATGTAAGCACAACCTCACTACACCCTTCCTTCCTTTTACCCGCTCACGCCCACGTCCCCCTTTTCACGCCCGCTGTCCTCTCTAAGGAAGGTCTCGGAATGTCTATTTTATTTCTTTGTTATCATCTTTTTTTCCTTATAACGAAAGGTTTGGTTTGTAATATTCGGTGAATCACCCCGCGGTTAGCCTAACTTCTGACAGCTAACGGTCGATCTAATCCGACGAAGGAACCTGTTGTTACAATGTGCAAATAATGAACGAGAAATAATGAGTATATAATGTTTACCTCGTGTCGATTTTCTGTTGTTGTTTTCTTTATTTGTTTCTTGTTTGTCGTTTCTCCTATACGCCGGTGGGAATTCTGGCAAGTGGGCTTGCTTAACTATCTGCCTTTCTCTCTCTCTCTCTCTCTCTCTCTCTCTCTCTCTCTCTCTCTCTCTCTCTCTCTCTCTCTCTCTCTCTCTCTCTCTCTCTCTCTCTGTTCCACACACACACCCACACGCGCGCGCAATTACCACGTCTACTGTTAATTGTTGTTACTGTAATTATTCGTTATTTTCTCTTATCATTATAATTTTGTCATTGATGTATCATTATTATTATTATTATTATTATTATCGTTATTGCCAATGTCATTTTGTTGTTACAATCATCATTATGATCACTGTAGCAGGTACTATTCTTCATGTTACTATCATTAAAACTGCTAAGGCATTCGTGTGTTCTTCCCATTACATTCGGTTGTTAATCAACGATTCTTAATTTAAAATCTAGTCACATTCCTGCGTCGCGACTGAAGTGAGAATGAACCTGTGCATTTATTTTTCAGTCGCCCTTGCACATTAGTTATTTCAAATCACAGCCGTTATCTTGATGAAGAGGATAAATACACACGTTCTTCGCCATCGTCGTTGCAGCCGCCATCTTTATCTGTCATGGCGGAGGCGATAAAACAGCCCACATGCCTCTAAAAATGCCGTTTATACCAGCCCAACATCAGCACCAGGTGTGAGTAGAGAAAACCGGAGGGAATCGATTCTTTCTCTACCTCTGTAAGATAAATGACAATCTTTTTGATGAATTATTTCTGTTGAATAAGGCCTCTAAAAATGCCGTTTATGCCAGCCCAACATCAGCACCAGGTATGAGTAGAGAGAACCGGAGTATACCGATTCTAACTGCTTTTGCTTCTGTAAGATAGATATAAATATTTCTGTATTTTAATCATTTATTTCTGTTGAATTAGGCCTATATCGAGTTTCGGCCGGTAATGACACGTAGAAATCGACAAATTACTGAACTTTTATCGACGCGTTGGTGTTTAGGTTAGGAAGTAAACCATAGGCTGTAACCATTATCATTTTTTGTCACTGATGTATTATTGAAATTATTATCATCATCGTCATTGCTATTGTTATTTTGTCGTTAAAACCATCGTTATGATCATTGTAGTAACATTCTTCATGCTACTATTCTTCAATTTACTACCATTAAAACGACAAATACTGAACTGTTATCGACGCGTTGATGATTAGCTCGGTTAGGAAGTGAACCATAGGCTGTAACCTACATCCTGGACTCGCTATTATCCCTTCAGTGGCCTTTATAGAGGGAGGGGGCGGGGCGAAGGGGGGAAAGGGTAGTCTAACAGCTGTCGTTGTTCATTTGTTCGTGCGTGGAGCCAATCGAATCCTTTCTGTGGGATCGATATATATGTTTCGGTCTGTACCACGCTCGGGGATTGTGTGGTTGTGGTTAAGGCAGTGGTTGGGGATGATTATAACTTAATTTTTTGGAATGATGCGGCGATGTGAGCAGCAAGGACGATGCAAAAATTAAAACCACCGCGCCATGCTACTCGGGTTGATAAGTAATCAATCTCCCTTTGCACGATTCCGTAAATTGGTGGTTTGGAAACTTCCACATCCTCAAAAAAAAAAAAAAAAAAAAAAAAAAAAAAGGAATCCAAAACTTTCCAACACTTTGTATATTTTTAGTTGCTCCACGCACAATATCTTCCCAAGTAAGAAAAAAAAGTCTTTTTTATCCGTTAGGCCACCATCACCTGCTCCCCAAGCCCGCATAGTGTATAAATAATAATTGCCGGCCACCTGTTTATGGTAGGGTTGTATCCCCCTCCAGTGCGTGAGCGCGCGCTCGATGGCGTATAGACAGACTCACACGCACACGTACACTATATACATCTACATGCCGAATACAAATAAGCACGAATGGAAACGTGTGTGGTACTTACAGTGAATAGGGTTCTTTGTGACAAATGTGGAAAAGGTGTATATATGTAAATGGCGCGTTTCGATTAAAGATTATGAGATCCAATGAAGATTCAATACAAAAGAGTGGCAGTTACTTTCGTATGTTGCGAAGTTATCCCTTCTCGTTCATACGTTTTACAAAAAAAAAATGCTATCACTTCTCATATACTCTATTCTTCCTTCACATCCTCATTCTTTCCTCCTCTTCATCTTCCACTTCATTACTTCCTTGCTTCTTCCTTTCCCCTATTGTTCCACCTTTTCTCTTTCTCTGCCTTTCCCTTGCCCAAGCACACACCTGAGTTATCCCACGCTGTCACATGTAAAATATATTTCTCCCTTTAAACTGACGGCAGCTCCCCTTAGTGTCTGATTTCAATAGCTGGGGCTTTTGACAGATAATAATATATTTCACTTGAACCTAAAGAACTGATTGTAATAAATATGGCAGGCGTTATCAAACCGGAATTCTTCACCATCGAAAGCGCTGGAAGTCATCAGTAACCCTAAATAAGAAACCAACATGACTATCAACAGAAAACGAAGTAAATAATACAGAACAGTAAACAAATTATACTGAAAATTCATTAAGGAAATATATTACCTACATACTTATAGTGAATATATTACACACCAAATATTTCGATATCCACAGGGCCAGTTTTGTGGACTTAAACCCATGGGAACAGGAGGTTAGCTGACCTCTGAATTCAGTTGTTTGTCACTGCGACACAAGGGAACTTCTTGAACAAGGGAAGGGTTACTGTGGTGTGCTATCGATCATTTGCTTTTGTTCCTTTTGTTTCATAAAAAGCTTATTGATCGATGTGGTTGTAATGGTATTAATGTTATTAGTGTAACGTGAGGATTTATGTTGTGTCAGTGTGCTATGATTCTGTTAATGGTAAAGGAGACGCGAAATAGTCGTGTTGAGAATTCTATTAGTTAAAAACGAATGGTTAAATTGGTAAATTGATAAAAATATGGGAAAGAATAACGAAAATGTTGAATGCCATAGTTTTCTCTGATGATTTAGGATAGGTATTATGGAAATTACTAATGGATTGTCTGTTACTCGTAAAAGATAAAAAAAAAAGTATGACTTACGTGTGTTTGTATGAGTGGCTGTGTGAGTTTATGCGTGTGCGTGTCTGCCTGTCTGTACTTATGTTTGTTTATGTGTGTATACATGCATTATATGTATACGAACAATAATGTCACATAAAGTATTCACCGGAATCACATTTTAATCTAAAGGACGAAAAAAATCATAAACATCCATTTGATAATTCCACTATCAACAGACTTGAATATAGACACCAACAGTGTTCAGACGTAATGATAGCAACAGTCCTAAAATTGCATTAAATTAAGGATAAACCCAAAATATACGGATAATGGATCGATATATGTCAAGCTAAGAAATTCTGCCTCGTTTGTAGGTGTCAGATGGAATGCATTATTAAGGTTTTGACATTTTATTTACAGATACGTTATTTTCGATTTCCTTGACATGGAAATCTTAGGTCTTGGGATAATTTTTTTCTATGCCAAATAATTTGATGATAATATAAAAGCTATAGTTTGTGAATTACAGGAACAGGATAGATATGTTTTTTTTTCTTTACCAAATTGTTTGATTATAAAACCAATAGTTTGGGAATTAAAGGAACAGCAAAAAAAAACAAAGCCTAAAAGCACGTTTTCGTATGCGCGTTCATCGAGTTAGATTTTCTTGTCTTTTATTTTTGTTTTCTTTTCTTTTTCTCATCGCCTTGCACCTAGGATTAAGATTATAGTAATATATTAGATTACGCTGAGAAGACGGCTTAGCATTTTGTTGCCTTCTGAACCGGCGTGATGGAATGGAGTCCTCAGTCACTTAATCCCATCATTGTACAGCCGGACGGGGTGATGGAGAAGGCTTCCTTGAGTCTCGAGGCTATCGTGGTCGTAGGATATTTTGGAATAAAAAAAATGAAGAATGTTACGTAACTTTCTTTAAGCATTGATTGGTTTTCTACTTTTTACATTCTTGCATAAGATAAATTATTTTTTATTTTATTATGAAGTGGGAATTTCTGTAATGTCACACTTTATTTTTGTTTGTTGGTAAAGAGGTATACGGGAAGGAGGGGGTACGTAAGCACAGGTTAGGTTGGCTTCCGTAAATTTTAACCTTTTTTCCATCTATCCGTTATTGGTATTATTATTTCGCGAGTGGCTCCAACGTATTCATTTATTCATATTTATATTCAGATGGTACAGCGAACAGGTGGTTATAGGTTCCATTATTCCTGTCCATGCTCAAGCGGTAAAGGTTAACCGATAGTGATACTCAAATATAATGCACGTGTGTTAGTTTATGAGTTTACACCATGATCTTTAACAACACCAACGCGCAATGGTTTACATGAGCACTTGGTGAGGTTATACAATGCATAAGACTTCTAAAACCACCAGCCTTATTCCCCTCCGAATTATTATGTTATTAAGAACCATTAGGCGTAATTCCTTCTCCCTTCCCCCCTTCCTTTCTTTCTTCCCCGCCCTCACAAACACACAGACGAGAAAAAAAAAACTGTTTGCAATTGTCTCCTCCATTATTTAATACATGTCTAAGGCGTTACTAAAACAGCATTGACGTAGAGTGGGCGGGGGGGGGGCGGGGGAAAGATGGAAGGGTGTGGTGAATGTGCTGGCATTGATATGAATGTATGTCGTTTGTACATTCTGAAGGTGTCTTTATGGCCTTGTGTTAAACGGTCGTCACGGTCGTTGACTGGACATTTTTCAAACGGTTTGGGTTGTTATCAGGTTATGTTAGAGGCTATTACTGTGTATAAATGTTTTTTTTTATTCCTTCGTTTTCTTAACGGTCATGGGTTTTGTAATTGTCTAGAATTAAGTTATTATGGAAATGCAGATAATTGGTTGAAAGAAATTGGGAGAAAGTTATCAAACGTAATGGAAGTGCAGATAATTGGTTGAAAAAAAATGGGAGAGTTATAGCTTACAACGATCAGTAATTTTATGAATGATAAAGTTGACAATACTAACATGCGTTGGTGATGATGATACTGATTATGATGATGATAGAGAAAATGTAAATAGTGATAATGCTAAATGAAACATAACTAACAGCTTCAGCAAAACATACCTTAAACAAGTAAAGAACACAAATATTAAAATTATGATTTAAGCTACAGTAATTAACCTAGCGTGACCTCACCACCGCTGTTTAATCCCATTTTGATAGCCATATCTCCCACCTACCTCCTTCACCACCCACCCTCCCTCTCACAGCACAAAATGCTCACACAAAACGCAGTCATCACAGGCAGGACTAAGCACTAATGACACCGGTCACGGAAGGTCATATGTAAGTATTTAGATATAAGGACCGCCACTCTCTCCAGAGGGAATTGGGTCTATCTTATGCATGATATATTCGGAGCGCTGTGGACGGTTTGTACAGGGCAGGGGGGGGGGGGGGTACGTCAGAGAGATTGTGTTATGATAGATGTCTATATTGTCTTCGAGGATAAAGTTAGAGATACAAGGTTATTCTGTGTGTTTACAGTGTGTGTGTGTGTGTGTGTGTGTGTGTGTGTGTGTGTGTGTGTGTGTGTGTGTGTGTGAAGAGAGAGGAGGGAAAGGAGAAAGAGAGGGTGAGGAAAACGAGAGACAGACGGAGGGAAAGAGAGAGAGAGAGAAAGAGAAATTTTGAGGAGGGAAATAGGAAAGAGAGAGAAAAGGAGAAGAGAGAGAGAACATATATCAGAAAGAAAAATAACGAGTACGAGAGCATACGTTCATTTACAAATACCTCTATTCTACCTACCGACTCACCCTATCCATTTTCCGCACAGGCCTTGCACAAAGAACGCAACAAGTCTCCAACATGTTTTCCCATCTGTTACATATCCCTGAGTGAATGTATGCGCACCCTACTTCTGAAATTGAAATGTAAGGCATGTACCGGTATCTTTGTGTAATTGGAACCTAGGTATGGAAAGCCACATGTGTAGAGCCGACGCGTGCCCGACAGTACTATATTTCATGTAATACCGTAATTACAGCCCTATTATTTTCACCGTTTTTTTGTGGGTGCCAATCATGTATTTATTTAAGAATTTTTCTCTCACTCGTTTATGTTCAAATGTTGATCTGTTTGTTATTGATTGTTGATGTTGACATGTTGATACGTTTGTTATTACCATGACAATATTACTTTTATATTTGTATTTTTGATTTGTTACCTATATTTGATTCATGGCCATTATTAATTGTAGAATAATATTCAGCCTTGAATAAGTGTTGTTCCTTAATTTTTAATGACCACATGAATATAAAAGAGTTTTTCTCCACAAAGAATGACGTCATTATGGGTGAGGGTTGCGTGTAGCGTTCGTGGATTATCTATCCTGAATCCGCCTGTAGAAAATGGCGAACGCTATTTGTCACGGGAGAAAAAATAACCATTTGTCATTTTAATACGTGATGGTCGCCCTCAGTATGTCTTAAAGAACTTATTTTATGAATAATCCGAAAATGTACTTAAGTTCGTAGTCACAAGATAAACTGAAGATGAAAATGAGGTTTCCGCAAAAGAGAGACTGTGAGCGGACATTTTGTGATTCTTATCTCAGTCTTTCAGGTCACCTACATTGCACATGTTATTATGGCTCTATTTTTTAATAGGAAGATTTACCTGATATGATGTACGTATATCCATATTTCTAATCTGCGTTCACCAGGCAATCCCACGCGCAGAAACACATGTAGATATATTGCGGACAATAGGTGATCAGTGCAAGCGTTCGTTCATGCATAATGTTTGCTGTTCATTAGCCTTATCATGAGCCCGGATCACGGACTTGTATCTTTTATTTATCTTGATTTTATTTTTATTCGTTCATTTATTCATCTATTTATTCATTTATTTGTTTATTTATTATTATGATCATTATTATTGTTATTTTTATTGTTATTATTATTATTATTGTTATTATTGTTATTAATATTATTATTACTGTTATTATTATTATTATTATTATTATTATTATTATATTATTATTATTATTATTATTATTATTATTATTATTATTATTATTATTATTATTATTATTATTATTATTATTATTGTTATTGTTGCAACTTTTATTATTATTCGTTATTACTCAGATTTGCGTGAATTTCTTGTGTTTGATAGGACATGTTCTGATGAGCTATATATAAATCGTCGCAGAGGCTGGCACTCTGTGGCACCCAGATTTGCATGTGGCTTTTCCGGGAAATCTTATGGCGGCTTTTGCCCTTAATGATATATGTCCAGATTATTAACTAATAAATTATAACTATTTCCGGTCATTGGTATTTGGCATGTCTTGTGGCTCTAGGAAAATGATTTGATAAAATTATGTATTTATCATCACTATTGTTGTTGTTATTACTACTGTTATCATCGTCGTTATCAAAGTGCATATGATAATCTTGTCTGTGAGTATATTTAACTCCTATTAGATACTGTTTCGTAATTTCCATTTATGATTATGAGTTACCGATCTCTGGTTGTATAGAATCTAACACCTATATTTATAATCTCTCTCTCTCTCTCTCTCTCTCTCTCTCTCTCTCTCTCTCTCTCTCTCTCTCTCTCTCTCTCTCTCTCTCTCTCTCTCTCTCTCACTCTCCTCTCACTCTCACTCTCACTCTCACTGTGTGTGTATGTGTGTGTGTGTGTGTGTGTGTGTGTGTTGTGTGTGTGTGCGTGCGTGTGTGCGTGTGTGTCTGTCTCTCTATCTCTCTCTCTCTCTCTCTCTCTCTCTCTCTCTCTCTCTCTCTCTCTCTCTCTCTCTCTCTCTCTCTCTCTCTCTCTCTCTCTCTCTCTCTCTCAAAAGCATTTATTCAGGTGCACACTTTATTTCTATAGTATATAATTCCAGGAAACTGAATTAGAAAGTATCTAATATAACGTAAACTCCAACTGCCCGATGCAGCCGCACACAGCACACGGTTTACCTAACTGACGCAGTGAAAGTGTCATAAATATGGATATTATGTTACTTTCATATGCTCTAAATATTTATGATAATGATTAGAGTATGTCGTATAATTCCTAGCATTTAATATACGTCCAAATTAACGTTTTGAGTACGTAAATATCTTCGTAATAATTGATCGAGCGATGACACCACTCTGTTGGCGGTCATTGTTGCATGTCGTGACTTTACGCGTTTATATAACTGGATTCCACGCTTGAGAGACAGAAAAGGATAATCAGTGTAATAGCTACTGATAACAGTTATATCAAGCGTGATTGGCATAACTAAGAGTAAAGCGACTTGATTTAAGAGAGCTGTAACATCCCGTCTCCGCCATCGACTTGTTTAAAAGCACGGCGGTTCGTCAACACCCTGTTTTGGTAACGATTTCAATACGGGAAATATGCAGGACTCATTGGCGGCATCGGTTCCGGCGCTCGAGTGGGCATTGGCAACACTGAGAGCGTGTCCGCGCGTCTCCGTGACTACCGATAAACATTTAGTGTCTGATTCCCAGTACGTGAATGGCTCTAAATCTTCTCTCTTTACACGCCTACGTATCTCCTGACGTATTAAGGGTGGGGGTGAGGGAGAGAGATAATGGACGCTTCAGATTTAGGCATTGCGGCAGTTGAATGAAGACCAGAAAGCATGGGAAGCAGAGAACACACTAAATTCTTCAGATCGGTTATTTTCACAGGGGAATGTAGGCCAGAAACAGATGGCAAATAGAGGCCTACATGAGTTCAATGTATGTTTCCCGAGTCTTTAGATGATTAGCGAGTAACATAAGTGGCTGATAACCGCACGTCACGTGATTTTCACATTATTTCCGTCGCGCTGTGTATAAGTACAGAATTGCGAATCTCTACTCCATTACCGTCATTTTAACGCTGTGTCTTAATCACCTCTGCTCACTTTTGGTCGTTTAAAAGGATAATATGGTTGTTTATGTGTGTACACGAATTTGAAGATATAGCACGCAATTATACCAGTATTTCCTTTAGCAATTAATGTTATAATGCTTGTTTAAAAATGCATTAAGATATACTTAGGTGTAAGTTCTTTGTTAAATTTATTAGTTTCGTAATTTGCAAATGTGATACACGATTAAATATCTTAGTATATATATACATACATATATATATTTACAAAATTGGAAATGCGAAATTAAGTATATAATTGAAAGAAAAATACAACACAGTTAAGACATAAAAAAGAGAGAAAAAAGACATAGCGTAGGTTAATAATCAATGAATAATCAGTTGAACTGAGAACCACCGCTCATCCTCGCGGACACTGCAATTACCGGACACTCAAAGAAAATTCGCGTGTAGCATTTTGAACTTAAAAGACGCTCTCCACTCTCCAAGGACTGGTAAAGAGACAATAAATTATAACAACTATTCTCTGCCTTCTGGTTCAAATTCTGAAGACTTACATTGTACTAAATATGTCATGATTGCGCGCTGTGTCTGAAGGTTAGTATACGTTGCGGAAAAAGAGGAAGGATTTTGGATCGTTCCTTTAGGATATTCTCGTGAGCATGGGTTTCGTGTCGTTCTATTAGGATATTCGTGTTCATAGAATTTCTCTTTTAATGTTTATTTTGCTGCCTTTACCGGGTTGATGATTTAAGCATTTCCGTTTCATATATATCAGAGATTAAGCAGCTCTTTATCGACACGAGGATGACTGCATTTATAGCAAGCGAGACAAAGAATAGATACTCATTGCTCATAATCGAGCTCCCTTTTGTCATAATTCAGCCAGAACGAACATTGATATTAAGTCAAGGGTGAATGATTATATATGTATATGTGTGTGTGTATTTCTTTTCTTTTCCTTTACTTTTACAAATTTTGTATTCAGTAACCACTTTTCAAAATAAGAAATTTATCTTATATTATGCTTTTGATTACATTATCTATCAGTGCTTCGCTAATTTTATACAAAAAAAAAAAAAAATAGATAAGATGTATGTGAATATACTTCATTAGTCACTATTCAGGATTTGGCAGGGTGAGTTAATTCACTATTTGTCTGGTCAATTATTTAGTCTATAAACAGATGAAAAAACAGTAAAAATGGCAACTGGGTGTAAATAAAGAATACAATGATCTTCGCATTGCAACAGACATTCGATATACACATTTTCTTTGATTTATTCATCTATTGGTCTGGTATTTTCTTGTTACTTTCCAGATGGGAGATATAATGTACTCTACGAAATTCAGTATCAAAAACGAATGAATAGCCAAGGTATTAATAACAGTTCAGTCTCCCCGAAAAATCTCATACGAAAACTGTAATTGGCATTCAGAACGGTACTTAACCTTATTGTTAGAGTATATTCATGGTTTTGTATTTAAGAAGACAAGCATATTGAGTATCACAATAAAGTGGTAAATTTGCCTTACCACAGAAGACTAAATATTCTATATAATTTAATTTGTTTGCATTTTCTTTGCATACTGAGTGAAACAGTGAAATGCTGTGTCAGTCAAATCCTTTAAAGTAAAGTTACAAAGCTCTTTATTTCTTTTTATGTATAATGGTCACATTTACTGGGTAACTGCCTTATTCACTTTTTATTATATATTCCTATTATTTATCTGTAATCCAAGGTCAGAGTTCCCCAAAAAAAAGTTTCCCTTTTTCTCCCTATCTCTTTTTTCTTTATCATTTTTATTTACTGATCATTGTATCACACACACATAGATATGTTTGTGTGTTATATATATATGTGTGTGTGCATGTGTGTATATATACATATATATATATATATATATATATATATATATATATATATATATGGATTTATATACATATATGTGTGTATTATATAAATAATATATATATATATATATATATATATATATATATATATATATATATATATATGTATGTATCTGTGTGTGTGTGTATGTATGTATCTATGTATGTATAGATATATATACATATATGTATATATATACATATATGAGTACTTGATATTCAAGATCTGGAAAAAGTTTTAATGATAAACACCATTATCTCCTCATATTGATTTTATCCATGCGTTTGTCCTTGTGTGGTATTTTCCATCAGTTATTCACATTTATTCGCTATTGTACTGCTGTTCATGTATTATTTGTTACTCATTCTGTATTTTTCATTCTCTATTCATGCTTTATTCATGTGTTGTTCGTAGCGGAATGTAGTATCGCAATAACTTTGTGAAGCCATTAGAAACTTTTATTATTTATTTGACAGTAAATTCAATACCTCTTACACAATCAAGTTGTTGTTTATGACCAGAGAGCAATTTGGCCTAAAAAGGAACACACTTCAAATAGTTTCATTCTTCCATTCTTTTAATAGGGAATTAAATCATTTTTCTTTATAAACAGCCTTTAGAGTCCAAAATTCCGCCAGAATTGAAGGGAAAATAATGACATACTGGGGAAACGAAGAGTATCATTAAACGTTGAACGAAAGATATATCTCAAAACGTTTTTTTTTTTTTTTTTTTCTTGAACGACACTTTATCATAAATTCGAAATATATCGTTAGACTTTTCAGTGTATTTGACGTGGGTTGTCGACAGCGGCCTTTGTTGTTGTCGATACCGAAGCTTTCTTTATTAACCACTTCGCTTATTTATTGCTTTTTCTCTTTCTGTTGCTGTTTATTCCCCTCCTCGGTGATCTACGAGTTCAAGGAAGTTCAGCGCTTGTTTGATTCCGTCGATACGTTTGACTGGGTTACTGTGACCTCACGTGACCTAGCTTTATCTTAGGACCGAGTGCCGAGAAGGGTGAAGATGTGAGCGTATAATGCAGAATATATATGCACATACACATACGCACATACACATACGCACATACACATACGCACGTACACATAATTTTGCATACGTGTCTCATAAGTCCTCAAGACACCGTAGTAAATACACATACGCACGTACACATTTTTTTGCACTCGCGTCTCATAAGTCCTCAAGACGCCGTAGTAAATAGAGAGAAAAGAGGAAAAAAGGAGGATTAGGAAAGCATGGAAGAAAATATAAAAATCATTGAGAATGAAGGAATAACTGGAGAAAAACAATAAAGGGAAATTGTGAAGGAGGGAAAGACAGAAAACATAAAAAATGAATAAGGGCAGAGTGGAAAGAGGAAAGGGAAAACGCAAATACGCAAGAAAAGGCGAAGAGAGAGAGGGCAGAGGAAAGATGTACATAAGAAAGGAAGGAAAAAAACAGAAATAAACACAAAAAGAGGGAAACGCGAGACAGAAAAAGTAAAAGAACTGTCAGGAAAATAGAGAGAGGGCAAGGAACAACTGCCATTCTGAATTTGTATTGAATATCTATTGTAACCACACACTTTGTGACATCACCCTACCTTTGTGACGTCACGCTACTTGTATGACGTCACACTACCTTTGCGACGTCACGCTACTTGTATGACGTCACACTACCTTTGCGACGTCACGCTACTTGTATGACGTCACACTACCTTTGCGACGTCACGCTACTTGTATGACGTCACACTACTTTTACAAGTAACACATATATATAGATGTATGTATGTATGTGTGTATATATATGTGTGTGTGGGGGTGTATATATATATATATATATATATATATATATATATATATATATATATGGATGCATATTAATATATATATATATATATATATATATATATATATATATATATATATATATATATATATGGGGGGGGGGTGCGTGCGCGTATATGTATTTAGATAGATAAATAGATATAGTTATAGATATAGATGTGTTTGTGCATGCATATACTTACATATGGGTATGTGCGTGTGTATGTGTGTGTGTGTGTGTGTGTGTGTGCGCGCGCGCAAGCGTGCATATATTTCTGTTCACATTGATAGATGGCTGAATGAATGTATATTCGTTAGCATGTACGTACAGCACATTTGCAGATCTTATAGACAGATAAAGAAGGAATGATAAGTAATACAGAAAGAAATGAAAAAAAGTACAAATGCCATTAGTATTATGGTTATGCGTTTTGATACACATCAAACAAAGAATTGTTCGAGAGCAGTTTATGGACCAAGACAAATGCGCGCAGGACAAGCAGTCTCCAGTCCCACCGACGCCGCCATGTTGGATAAGAGAATCTGAATCTTTTACGTAAATTTTAACGTTCTCTGTCTGACTCCTTTTGTCTCTGAGGCTACACCGTTTCCTATATTGGTAAAATAGTGATTGTATCATCTTAACAACTGAAGACCATTTCGTGGGAGCGAAAGAGAAATGGAGAAGAAGAAAAAGAAAGGTAGAGGGAAAATTTGGAAGGACAAAAATAAAACAAAACAAAATAGAGAGATGGACGGGGTGGGGGAGGATATATATACACGAAGACAAAGATCTGCACAGGGAAAGATAACAATAAAAGACCAATAAAACAATACAAAACAGAGTGAAAATGCAAAGAAACAAAGCAAATGCAGAACCTAAACATTCCACGGAACTGCGCGCTTTGGGGTAAGGTTAACTCCCCCCCCCCCCCATCCACCACCGCCCCCGCAACACATTTTCTCTGTGTTGCTTCTTCTATATTTATCAAATCGACGAAATCCTGTGGAACGCATTGCTCCTGACGACGAACAAACACCTTGCCTGCATTTTAGACGCATTTCCTTGTTTTTTTTTTTTTACGTTTGTCGTTTGTCCTTATATTTGTTTTTATTTATTTATTTTCATTTATTTATTTATTTACCTATTTATTTTCATTTACCTATTTATTTACTTATTTTTATTTATTTATCTATTTATTTATTTATTTGTCGTTTGTCCTTAAATTTATTTTTATTTATTTATTTATTTATTTTCATTTATTTATTTACTTACCTATTTATTTTCATTTATCTATTATTTATTCATTTATTTTTATTTATTTATTTATCTATTTTTATTTATTTATTTATCTATTTTTATTTATTTATTTATCTATTTTTATTATTCATTTATCAATCTTTTATTTTTTATTTATTCATTTTCTTGTAGTCGTTGTTGATTGAAGTGTTCATTAACTTTGTATGTTTTGTATATTTTGCTTATTATCAATTTCCTGAAGAAAAATACGTGTGTGAATATGAACAAATATGTGTAGATAACTATAAATCAATATTACATGAATTGATACATTTCTCTATGCTGTACATACATTTATACAGACACACAAAACATACATACATACATTACATTATACATACATACATACATACACACATACATGCATACATACATACAAACAAACATCCATCCATCCATCCATCCATACATACATACATACATACATACATACATACATACATACATTCACACAACCATCTATTTATTGTTGCTGGGGCATCGCCATTAGCGACCTTACTCCTTTTGTCATATTGTCAATATTTGGAGTCACAGTTCGTTACACACTGCCGGCTGATTGTCACTGATTGTCACTCATCACCAGCCCTCAGTCATGTCCTTTTATGACAGCCTATCAGTTGTTACTTTGTGCAATGTTTACCTGTGGGATTAACAAGTGTGTATTGCAACTCGCATCGGAGTGACGTCGTTACCTGCAAAAGTTCATTAATTTCTTTTATTTTTAAGTTCGTAGCCATGGTGACACCCTACTGGAGAGAGAGAGAGAGAAAGAGAGAGAGAGAGAGGGAGAAAGAGGGAGAGAATAATTGTTCTTCATGAATTTCTAAACCAGAATTGCACAAGTGAGGGGGGGGAAAAAGAGAAAGAGAGAGAGAAAGAAAGTAAGAGAGAGAGAAAGAATGAGAAAGAAAGAAAGTGAGAGAGAGAGAGAATACCTGTTCTTCATGAATTTCTAAACCCGAATTGCACAAGTTCTTTTACAATCCACTAGAATCAGGTATGTCACAATTAAACCAGGGAGAGATCAATGCGAGGCGAGATTGCACACACACCCTTAAGTCGGTTTCTAACCTAAGTCTTAAACTCCTTAAACTCAACCCCGATATTCTTTAAGGGGGAACAAACCTTAAAACCTTAAAATGGCACTCTCTTAGAATGGCCCTCCAAGCAAGGGCAATGAGGCATCGATTCAAAGAGGATGTGTGTGCGTGTGTGTTTTATAGCGTGTGCGTATGTGCGTGCGCTGGCTCTGGCATTCTCAAGGTTAGAAGATAGACGGTCGTTGTGACTATATTGGGGTATTCATACTGTACTACGCACTGGAGGGTTTTTGTACGTTATCACTGTGACAGCCAGTTATTGGGTTGACGCGCTAGAAACTTCTATATTGCAGTCGAATATATATTTGTATTATTGGCACGAGAGTAAGAATCAAAATACTTCTGTTTCAGTATATGGTTGGATACGCAAATAAACACACATAAACAAATATTTTTTTTTCGTTTATATAGTACATAGAATGTGAATGAATGCCTGTGGATATGTATGTGTACGGGCGTATGAACCCGCGCGCGCGTGTGTGTAAGGATGGGGGGAGGGGGTAGATATGCGAGCGTGTGTGCGTGGTGTGATGTATAGATGTGTGTATTACTTGCACTTACGAAAGTATTGATACGTGCCGGTATGATCCTGTATAGACTCCTTGCAATGCCATTTTCTCTCTCACGGTCGTTGTCATACGCCCTGAAACGAGATTCGAGAACAGCAACGCATACTATCAATCTTTGAAGAGGAGAATGCCATTTTACTGCCGTGCTTTCAACCCTATTCGTCGCCTCACTGCGTCCAGCATTTACGATTGTTTATTTCGGTGAAAATGTACCCTGTATACAACTTTTCATTCTTCATATATCTTTCTTTTTTATGGTAAAATCTTATGTTCTATTTCATTGCCTTGAAGAAAATTTTGTTTGCCGTATTTTTGGTAACATTTTTTTTTTTTTTTTATTGTGATGACAAATATGATTATGATAATAGTCACAAGAATGTTGATGGCATGAAAAATAATAGAAATGGTATTAATAATTATGATATGAATCATTATTTTGATTATAAGTATACAATTATCATGAATTATAAATGAAGAAAATATTAGATCTTATAAATGACAACCAGTCGCATATCGCTTTGTATTTCAGACAAGTTTTCAAACCCTCCGTTTCATAGTGTTCGAACTGCGCGCCAAAATGCCCCGGAACGTTCGAATCACTCGCAGTGAAGCCTATGCTAACAAAACAAGAATTTTGTCTTTGTGACGTGTAGGCAGAGCTCCTATAGACCTGATTATCAATTTATCATCATATACGGATTCAGCACAAGCTCATTTTGCCAGAGTATGTTTGCTAGATGTGTATTGACCTTCATTTGAGTGCCAAAGGCGTGAAGGCCCTGGCGAGGACTTCCCTAGGTCTGGTGGAACGTTGATTCCGCCAAAATAGCATTTATTTCAATGTTGCGTGTATTTTCTGAGAATATACAATGTCCTACGGTTGCTGTGTTTCGAGGCATAGTCATAGAAATGGCCCCAAGTGTACTTCTCATTACCAAAGGATGAAAATCTTGCGTAGAAGAGGCGACTCCGTGCAACTCAAGATGCCCAGTTTCCTTCAAATGAGTATTGCAAAGTAAGTACTACTATACCCCTTTTCCGTGGTTTAGTGTATTATAAAAGACTTTGGTAAAATTCCCCTGGTTTGGTGTATTACAAAAGACTTATAGTGCATAGCAAAAACGTAAGCAGTGCTACAACGAGAATTTGTGTATTATAAAAGACTTTGGTAAAATTACCGCGGATAACAATCAGGGTTACAACGGGGAAATTACGTAAGAACAAGCATAGCTAACCTACTGTTGAATGTAATGAGTTCAGGAAAAGAGCTAATTTTGCTGATTATACTAAAGTTCTGCACGCAAATGTATACTTCAATATCCTTAATGAACACTACAGTACATTTATTGAAGGTATAGTTATTTTGGTATAAGTTAAAGACACCGACGCGCGTAGATAGAGGGAAATGGACACCGCCATCTTATAGAGCGGAAGAAATAGAGTGGGATAGAACATAGTTTAAGCTGCAGAGGCCACATATTTACCGTTAAAAGAAAGAAAGAAAAAAATCGCGGCTCGTATCACTTACATATACATGCGAACGTGTACATACATATACATAGATACATATATAGTCCTCCATACATGCATAGATACATACATAGTCCTCCAAACATATACATAGATATATAATCCTCCATACATACATAGGCCTACATGAATACATATACCTAGCCACATACATGCGCCTACACGAATACATATGCCTATCTACATACATATATATACGCACATCCATCTATACATACATACACATAATGCAAAGGTAAACATTGGTTACTAACGCTAACCAAAGCCATTTACTATTACATTTCAATAATGCCAACCACACAATGGCAACATTAGTGAAGCATACATCGAGGCATTGCAATTTTGATGCAAGATTAACCATATCCTCATGTGTATTTAGCTGGAAATAGCCTAAATTAGTGAAATGTTATTTTTAAAACTGAATTTCTCTCTATATCTATCTATCTCTCTGTCTATCTGTTTCTTTCTCTCTCTCTCTCTCTCTCTCTCTCTCTCTCTCTCTCTCTCTCTCTCTCTCTCTCTCTCTCTCTCTCTCTCTCTCTCTCTCTCTCTCTCCCTCTCCCTCTCCTCTCCTCTCCCTCTCTCTCTCCCTCTCCCTCTCTCTCTCTCTCTGCCTCACTCACTCACTCACTCATCACTCACTTTCTCACTCACTCACGTCACTTTCTCACTCAGTCACTCACTTTCTCACTCTCACTCAGCTCCTCACTCTCTCCCTCCCCCTCTCCCTCCCTCCCCCTCCTCCCTCTCCCTCTCTCTCTCACTTCTCTCTCTCTCTCTCTCTTCTCTCCTCTCTCATCTCTCTCCTCTCCTCCTCTCCTCTCTCTCCCTCCCTCTCTCTCCTCTCCCTCCCTCCCCTCCCTCCCTCCCTCCCTCTCTCTCCCTCTCTCTCCTCTCTCTCTCTCTCTTTGTCTCTCTCCCCTTTTTTCTCCGGTTGCTTATAACTCTTCTTTCTGATTTATTTTACTTATTTTCTCTCATTTTTATATAGAATAATCCCCCCTTTCTCGTACTTTTTTTTCTCCCTCCTCCTTCCTACTTCTATTCTCCCACGAAAAAGAAAAAGAAAAAAAAATCCACTTCCCACGATAGAACTGCTGGTATTATTGGTAATAATGTGTTCTCCCAGCTGGTATTTGGTATCGACTCTGAAACACAATGAGAAACATATGCGGGTACACACGACGCTGGTAATGGACCCCGTGTCGGTCATAATAAAAGAATTAAAGAGAAAAAAAACGACTATTTCGTTTTGGTCTCGATGGGTCAGGTAGCTCTCGATACGTGTATTGTTTGCAAATTCCTTTTTTCTTGTTTGTTTATTTGTTTTCCAATGCTAAACTGCAGTGAAAATGCTCAATGTATTTTTTTTTATGTTCTTGGCGTAGGTGAGAATTTTTCAGAGGTTCTTGTCGCGCTGTTCTACTTAGATGTAGGTGTGAATTTTCCGGTATTTTATGGTTATTTGGGTGGGTTGGATATGAGTGGTGGGGGGGGGGGGGTAGACGTGTAAACTGTTTCATATTTTTTCACTCCAATTAGGTTGTTTCTTGAATTTTGATGGGGGTGAATTTGTGTCTTGAAATACGAAGATAAATGTGGAAGGATTTATCTTTCTCTTCTCTCTCTCTCTCTCTCTCTCTCTCTCTCTCTCTCTCTCTCTCTCTCTCTCTCTCTCTCTCTCTCTCTCTCTCTCTCTCTCTCTCTCTCTCTCCCTCTCTCTCCTCCCTCTCTCCCTCTCTCCCTCTCTCCCTCTCTCTCTCCTCCTTCTCTTTCTCTCTCCTCTCTTTCTCTCTCCTTCTCTTTCTCTCTCCTCTTTCTCTCTCTTTCTCTTTCTCTCTCCTTCTCTTTCTCTCCCCTACTTTTTCTCTCTCCTACTCTTCTTTCTCCTACTCTTTCTTTCTCCTACCTCTTTCTTTTCTCCTACTCTTCTGTCTCCTACTCTTTCTGTCTCCTACTCTTTCTCTCTCCTACTCTTTCTCTCTCCTACTCTTTCTCTCTTCTCTCTTTCTCTTTCTTTCTTTCTTTCTTTCTTTCTTTCTTTCTTTCTTTCTTTCTTTCTTTCTTTCTCTCTCTTCTCTCTCTCTCTCTCTCTCTCTCTTCTCTCTCTCTCTCTCTCTCTCTCTCTCTCTCGCTATTTCTCTCTCTCTCTCATTGCAGATCGTATTTGTTCAGAAAATTGAAAGACGCTTTTTAACGTTTTCATGACCGATGGCATTTCATTTACAGACTTTTTCTTTTGAGTTTGGTCACACTTGGTGGAAAATAAACAATCTATGGAATGCAGGACAATAACAATTATTCGACCAGTTCATCCTTATGGTTACCCGTCACGTTACGCGTGTAAACATACTCGGGTACCGTCAAAAAAGCGTCCATTTTCCCGCCAAACATTCCAAACTTCTCTCTTTCTCTTGTTAGCCCTTTTATGCTTCTCCTCTCCTCCCCTTTCCCTATTTCAACATCACCAAATGGGCAGCTATTATTCACTATCAGCTGGGAGTAGCATAATCTATTGCCCGGCGGCCATACACGTTCTTAGGACAGGAGAAAAATGAACAGGATCCGCGGCGAACACTTAGGGTATCGGATTCCACGTTATCTTCCTTCATGGAGGGTTTGATCGCCTTTTGTAGGTGTCGGAAGAGTATAAATGCCTAGGGGGAGACTTGGCTATTCATCTATAACCGTATTTTGACATGGTGCTTAGTTGTGGTTGCTATGGAGTTACTGTACTGTTTACAAGGTTGTGTAAGCTACCTTATAGGGTGTGTTTACGTAATTATTGTGTCTTATGGCTTACCCTGAAGATGTGTGATGTTTTACAAATTTATTATAATGTATGGGGTTACACATTTTCTTTGCAGCGTTTTGGCATACAATTCTTTCGTACGATTGGCGTTTAGGCTTTTATACACACATCTAATCTCTCTCTCTCTCTCTCTCTCTCTCTCTCTCTCTCTCTCTCTCTCTCTCTCTCTCTCTCTCTCTCTCTCTCTCTCTCTCTCTCTCTCTCTCTCTCATTATATATATATATATATTATATATATATATATATATATATATATATATATATTATATATATGATATGTATATATA
>NW_020872260.1:7500-10000 GCF_003789085.1 Penaeus vannamei
GGTTCCCTTCGGTTGCTTCCTGGACATTATTTATTCCACCCCTTGCACATTTTGTCCATGGCGGTTCTGTGACTGTCTAAATTGCCTCTCATTTTCTGCCGTAATGCTAACTTCTCCTTCTCTTATTTATATATATTTCATTCACCCCCCCCCCCTCGAATTTCCAAGATCCTACCATCTCAACACCTAAATTTACGATCAATTATTACTCTCCACTTCATACCACCTTCCATTTCCCTTCCTCCTCCTCCTTCTACTAATCTATTTTAATTTTCATAACTTCAGTCCACCTGATCCGTCATTTTCATAAATTATTCCACCCATTGCATAGCCTCCTGCGCCTCCTCTCCTCTTCTTTCTTCCAATCTCTCTCGATCACGATTTCCATCATCATCATCATCTTCATCATCATCGTCTTCGCCTTCTTCATTTTCTTATTCTTATTTCTCAGCCATTTTTTCATTCCATCTCTCCCACCTCCAAGCTCGCCTCTCGCACTTTGCCGTTTCACCTCTCCCATAGAAACTTTTTCCTATCATTACCCGTTTTTTTTTCTTCTCTTTCTTTTTCCTTGATCCATTTTCCCGTTTCATAACATATTTTCCTTTCAGGGCATTTTTTTTACCATCTCTTTCTCTCCTCCCCTTTCGCTTTTTACAGATTCATTATCTTTTTCCCCCTTTTCTCCCAGGTAACAATGTGTAACTTTCGTAACTCGTAAGGTTAATGAGGCAAGGGGGGAGGGGGAGGATAAAGAAAGGAGGGAAGAAAAGGAGGGCGATGGCAAAGGCTGATGATGATGATGATAATGAGAAGGGTGATGATTAAAACAATGAAATGAACATACGAATACCAATAACAGTAATAACAATGATAATAAAACGAAGAACGTGAACAACAACAAAAATAATAAATAAAAAACACTCATGGAGACATAGAAACAGGAAAAAAAAATCCAAGTGGGAGGGAAGTAGTGGAGAGTAAAAGGGGAGGAGAGAAAAGACACCAAACCTAAACCGAGCATCAACGAAAGGGGTCGAAAGCAAGGGGACGAGGAGGAATCGAAGGAAGAGGAAGAGAAAGACGGGCAGGAAGAAAGGGCAAGACTGATCGATCATTAATGAGGAGGAAGGAGGAGAAGAGGGGAGAGCGATGAATGAGGGACACGGGAGGAGGGAAGGAAGGGATAACTACCACACGGTGATGCTAACGCGATCAACTTGGCTGCGGGGGGCGGGAGGGGGGTATTCTTCTATTTTGGTCGCCGTTTGCTCTCATTCTATTCTGTTATTCATCGAAACAGGCGATTTTTATGCATGATACAATTACACATTTCTATTTGCTTTTTGATAAACATCAAAATTACCCAGCGTAATTTTAGTTGTCCGTCTTAATATCTCAGTGTTCCTCCACCACACACACCACACACACACACACACACACACACCACACACACACACACACACACACACACACACACACACACACACACCATACACACACACTCATACACACACACACACACACACACACACACACACAACACACACACATACACACACACACACACACACACGTATTGGTGTGTTTATTATATATATTAACCCCGGGCATGAAAATGACATCAATTCCCGACATCACACAAGAAAGTAGAAATTCAACTTCAGAACAATGAATGCCAAACATGGAAAATAAAATCAAAGCAAACAGCCGTCACGAAAGAACCCAGATCCAAACGTCACGAGCAAGAAAAGAAGAGAAAGGAAAAGACGAGGTTCGCGAGGAGCAGCGCCGCGAAGGTCCGATTTCACAGCCGGCCACTAAACAGAGCCACGGGTCGGTCGCGGCCCTTCGCGCGCCGGGTATATTTAGCCCCGAGGAACCGCGGCCACTCGCGCTGCGCCTCGGACTCGTCGCCGTATAAATCCTCTTCCTCTCCTTCGCATTCTTCTCTCCTCCTCCTCTCTCATTCTCATTTCCTCCTCCTCTCATTCTCATTTCCTCCTCCTTCTCTCTTCATTTTCCTCCTCCTCCTTCTCTTCTCATTTCCTCTCCTCCTCATTCTCCTTCCCTTCCTCCTAACATCCTCATTTTCATTCTCCATCCCTCCTCTAAATCCTCATTTTCATTTCTCACCATCATCATCATCTACCTTTATTCCTCTCTCTTTACTCTTCCTCTTGCCTTCTCTCTCCTATTCTTCCTCTTCTTCACCTCCTATTCCTCCTTACCCCCCCCATCGTCACTTGTCGTTGTTACAGGCAATCACACTATTTCCATTCCACTTCTCTTTCCCGGGACGGACTGAACTGGGCCTGTCGTTCAACATCACTCGAGCGCGGACCTCAACTTCCCAGCCTGCACTCGCTGGAACGAACCCGCCCCGACATCTGACATCGTTATTATAATTTTGCCAACGGTTTATATCATTATTTGTTTCCCCTGATCAATAGCAACGTTCGTGAAAACGGGAAACATAACTTCCATGACTAATATGATC
>NW_020872260.1:12500-15000 GCF_003789085.1 Penaeus vannamei
GAGAAATGAAACAGACGAAAGAAAGTGAAGAGTGTGGTACAAGGAAAGAGAAATGAAAAAAAAAAAGAAGAGATAGAGATTTGAGAGAGAAACTATGCATAAATGCGAAGGATAGGAATAGAAAACGTAATAATATGTCGGAAAAGGGTGCGAAAAAAGGCTGGCCAGGAAGAGCCAGGACAGAAGACAAAGACAGAAAGACGAGAGAAGAAAGATGAAAACATGCAGTTGAAAGGTGTATGCAGCAATCAAAAAGAAACATGCATAAGAATGTACACCCGCTAGAAAAAAACAAACATGTGTACACGCTGTAAAGAAAGGTTTACACACACCCAAGAAAGACGTACACACGCTAGAAGGATGGTTTACACACACACAAGGAAAATATACACATTCAAGAAGAAAGACGTTTAAATACAAGCCCATGAACGTTTTGCTAGTTTTCTGCCTTGCTTCCTTCTTCTAATCTAATCGTAGAAAACTGGCGAAACAAAAGGTTGGAATGAAGGGAATAAGGCAAGGGAGGGAAGGACAAAGAAAACCGAAAAGAAGACAATCCAAGGTCTACTAGAAAGGGGAAACAGACGGAGAAAGGAGAAGACATAAAACCCGGAAGAGAAGATGGAAAGAGATGGATGGATGGATGGAAAAGAGAGAGAGAGAGAGAGAGAGAGAGAGAAGAGAGAAGAGAGAGGAGAGAGAAGAGAGAGAGAGAGAGAGAGAGAGAGAGAGAGAGAGAGAGAGACGAGAGTGAGGGGGGGGAGGAGGTGATAAACGAGGATTAAAAAGAAATGAGATAAACCCAACAGGAGAAGGAGAAGTGGTGGCAAACGATGATGAAAGGAGAACACATGGAAAGGAAGGAGAAAGCAAAATATGGTAGAAAACATTCATGTGAGGTAAGATAGGATTAAAAGTGAAGGGGAAGAGAACAAGAGGGAATAAGAGAAGAAAATAAAAAATGAATTGAATAGGAAATGATAGAAGCAAACGAGGATTAAACACGGAGAAAAGAATAACAGGCCGAGCGAGGAAAAAGGCAAAAAGGAGACAAAACAAAAGGTAAATGGAGGTAAGCGAGGATTAAAAAGGATAAAGAGGCTGTCGGCTGCTTCTCTATCGGGATTCCATATTCGGCTTTGGTCATTCCTTTCAAGCGGGGCTCTTTCCCTTTGTTTCTCTCCTTCCCTTTCCCCCTTCTCTTTCCTCTTCTTCTCCTCCTCCTCCTCCTGCGTTCCCCGGTTCCCTTTCGAAATTCGCCACTTCCTTCAGCTCTCCCTTTCTCTTCCTGTTCACTCTCTTTCCTCCCTCCTGGTTCTCCCCCTTTTCCTTCTCTACCACACTTTCCTCGTCCTTTTCCACTTCCATCGCCCTACATTTTTGCCCCCTTCGTAATATCATTCCATCCTTCCACTTCTCTTTTCCCTTCTTCCTTTCTCTCTCTTCCTTCTCTTTACCAGGGCCCCCCCTTCTTCACTTCGACATGACTCAACACATTTCACATGAATGACAGCCCTTCCCCTTCGTCTACATACGTGCCCCCCCCCCCCAAGCCTACTCTTCCCCCCCGTCTACATACCCACCCGCCCCCACCCAGACTACCCTTCCCCCCGTCTACATACCCACCCGCCCACCCAGGCTACCCTTCCCCCCCGTCTACATACCCACCCGCCCCCACCCAGACTACCCTTCCCCCCCGTCTACATAACCCACCCGCCCCCACCCAGGCTATCCTTCCCCCTCGTCTACATACCCACCCGCCCCACCCAGACTACCCTTCCCCCCCGTCTACATTACCACCCGCCCCCACCCAGGCTACCCTTCCCCCTCGTCTACATACCCACACCCCCACCCAGACTACCCTTCCCCCCTTCGTCTACCCCACCCACCTCACCCAAGCTAACCCCCCTCATCTACATACCCACCCTCCCCACCCAGTCTACCCCCCTGCCGTCTACATACCCACCTACCCTCACCCAGGCTACCCCCCCCACACACCACAACACCTGCCTCTAAGCTTACACACACACATGCACGCAACTGTACATATGGCAACAACACAGCAATAACACCAATGGGAAGGTAAAAAAAGGAGTCACTTGCCAAAAATCGGTCAGGATGGAATTTAATCTTACTTGGAATCACGAAAGGGAAAAAAGGGAGGAGGTGGCGAGGATGGTGGTGCCGAATAGGAACGAGAGAAAATAAAGCGAAAGGAAAAAGAAGAGGAAAGAAAAATATAAAAATAAGAACGAAAGTAAAAATAAAATGATCGAAAAAAAACGTAAAAAATAAAAGAACGAAAGTAAAAATAATAAAAATATATAGAAAAAAGAAAGAAAAGGAATACATGAAAGCAAAAAGAATTTCTAAAAAGGAGAGAAGACGCGAGGCGAAAGGGAGGTTGGAAAGCAATGCCAAGCAATAGGATTACGACTTGGAGGACGAGGAGGAGCATCAGTATAGGAATGGACGAAGGAATGAGCTGGAGGGAAAAATG
>NW_020872260.1:25000-32500 GCF_003789085.1 Penaeus vannamei
TTGGAAACCTGAGCGCCAGCGAGCGAATCAGAATCAGATCAAGTGCGGGGGCGCGATAATTAAGAAATCTACGGTTCTCGCAAAAAAAAATATATATATACCATGAGGATTTTTCGTATCATAACAAAACGTCACTCAACTTTATGCGGCATTCACCGTCCTACTCCGATCTAAACTATGGACGACACACCGGCATTAAAACAGGAAGAACAAAAACAAGAACAATTCATCAACATTTGTGGCACTCGAGAGGAGCGGGATTCCTTTGAAGACGCCCACAGACATATCAATCAGAAACTCGTTTCTGAGATTTGCGGGGAGACAACTCGACATCACTGAGCCCGGAGAATAATGCGCACTACAAAGCCATGCAAAACATTTAAAACGCATTCATCATTATTATTTTTATTACTATTATCATTATCATTATCATTATTATAATATCATTTTATTACTATTATCATTATCATTTTATTACTATCATCATTATTATTGTATTACTATTATCAATACCATTTTAAAACTATTATCATTATCATTATTTTATCATCATTTTTATTACTTTATCATTTTATTCGTTATCATCATTAATTTCATTATCATCTTCATCACACTCACCATCGTTTTATTACCATCATCTTTATCATGCGCATCATTAATAGTACTCCGAGTACACGGAGTAAATAGTACACGGCGAAGGCGACGAGCAAGATCCTGCAAGACTCCACGGACCCCTCCCCCAAAGACACTTCACGAGAAGAATTCTCCCCCCCCCCCGCTCTCAGTCCTCTCGCCAACCCACCCCGCTTCTCCTCCTTCATACAGGGACGCTGACCAACCCCGATTCAACCTCGGGTAACTCACGAGGCGATTTGGTGGAAAATTAGCGCCACAGGGACGAGGCCGCCGGGGAGCTGGCGATAAGGAGGGGGGGGGGATAAAAAATGAGGGAAAAAGGTGAAAAAAGCCAGATATGATATGACAAGAGGGAAAAGGAAGAAAAGCAGAAAGTAGGGAAGGAAAATGATGAAGGCGCTGACGACTTCCGCGTCCATTGCATTGCAAACTGTGCCACCTCATCCCCCCTCATCTCCAATCTCGACCCCCTAACACGCCCAGTTCCTCAGAAGCGAACACGCCTTCGTTGTCACCTAAAAATGGCTACCCACGCCCATCCGCGTGGTAACCCCCCCCCCTTCCCTCTCTGCTCACAAGGACATACTCCTCTGCGGACAGCGACCTCGAGAGGACAGGGAGAGGTGATCAAGGGCAGGCAGTGCAAGACGCTTCTGCATGTGCAAACATGCATACGTTATGTATATGTGGTGTGTGTTTGTTTGTTTGTGTGTGTGTGTGTGTACGGACGTGAGTATGTATGCATGTATGTATATGTATGTGTATGTGTGTGTATGTGTTTATGTGTTGTGTGTGTGGTGTGTGTGTGTGTGTGTGTGTGTGTGTGTGTGTGTGTGTGTGTGTGTGTAAAGAGAGAGAGAGAGAGAGAGAGAGAAAATGTAAATGTAAGTGTAGTACGAGTGTGAGTGTACCCATACTCACAATCATGCTTCACATAAAAATACGAAAACGAAACACAGTCCCACACCCGCCCTCTGACGAATTCGCTCCCCCCCTCCCCCCTCCCTCCTCCCGGCCGCAAAACAGTGTCCAGGAATGGTTTAATATTCGGAGTCTGGCCGTGTAACCTCTCGCCAAAGTATCTATGAACTCTCCGAGGGAGCCCAGCGACCGTTTCGGAACTCCGTGCAATAACTCCTTAATATCATACGCCTCGCGAGGGGGGGTCGGGGATCGGAACAAATATAACATTTTGGTCTCCGTCCCCACCCACGTTTATGAAAGCCCCGCGCCGTAATAGGCTCTGCAATGGCCCGCAAGTCATCAAAAAACAGCCACGGGGAAAATAAAAACGACATGGGTGATGATACTGGCAATAAAAGAATATACATAAGAATAACTTGGCCGATTGGGGCAGTACGAATACAGGAAAACAGTACTGTGTGTTTTGTGCCTCGGCGGCTCCAAATCTTGCATTATTTTACTCCCCTTGCGACTGCACGTGTGGGGTAGGCGCGGACGGCAAGGGGAGAGGGAGGGGAGGAAGGGGAAGGACGGAGCAGGATGAGACAGAGACAGAAAAGAGTGGGATGGAGGAAAAAGGCATAGGGAGAGGGAGGGAGGGAGGGAGGAGGGAGGGACAGAGAGGGGGAGGAGGAGAGAGAGAGGCGGGCGGAGATAGAGATAGATAGATAGATAGATAGATAGATAGATAGATAGATAGATAGAGAGAGAGAGAGAGAGGAGAGAAAGAGAAAGAGAGAGAAAGAGAGAAGAGAGACAAACTAACCCTTTGATGCGCTCTCCCTTAATTAGACCCTCCCCTTACCTGTGGCAATTAGGGCGGAATATTGTGAGGGCAAAAATGTACACACTAGCAGACAAATGCACTCGCTCGCACAAAAAGAGATAAACACACGCCGTTTCCGTTACATCCTGATGGGCCTACGCACGCACGAACGAGATCCGCGCTCTTAGAGAACAAACATCTGGACTATTTACGCTTGTCTATCAGATATGAATACATCTGAGCCTGTGACTTCGGATGAGGAAGAGAGCGAGTCAACACACGCACGCACAGATGGATAGATAGATAGAGCGAAGGAGGGAGTGATAGAGGGAGAGGGAGAGGGAGGGAGGGAGGGGAGGAACAGAGGAGAGAGGGAGGGAAAAGAGGGAAGAGAGAGAGAGAGAGATGGAAGGTGGGGGAGGGAGGAGAGAGAGGAGGAGGAAGAGGAAGAGAGATGGAGGGGGAGGGGGAGGAGGGGGAGGGGGAGGGGGGAGAGAGAGAGAGAGGGAGGAGAGAAGGAGGGAGGGGAGGGGAGGAGAGAGGAGGAGAGGGAGGGAGAGAGAGAGAGAGAGGGAGGGGAGAGAGAGGAGAGAGAGGGGGGGAGAGAGAGAGAGAGGAGAGGAAGGAGAGAGGGAGGGGGGAGGAGAGAGAGGGAGAGAGAGAAGAGAGAGAGGAGAGAGGAGAGAGAAGAGAGAGGAGGGAGAGAGAGGAGAGAGAGAGAGAGAGAGAAGAGAGGGAGGAGAGAGAGGGAGGAGAGAGAGAGAGAGAGAGAGAGCGAGAGAGACAGGAGAGAGAGAGAGAGAGAGAGAGAGAGAGAGAGAGAGAGAGAGAGACGAGAGAATTCTAAAACCATACAATACAAAAAAAAAAAAAAAATTACCTGTCCCAACAACAGTACCACATATGTGGCCCCCCCTTTCTCTGTCTCTGCTGTCTCTCTCTCCTCCTCTCTCCCTCTCCCTCTAAGAAACAGAAATCAAAACACACAATGAAGAGTGAAACGCTGCTTCACTCCCCGTCTGCATCCGAGAGAAGGCGCAAAGACAACTGCTTTCCACACTCGTTTGAGCGAGGAGTGGCGATTCCCAGAAAGATGAACTTGGGATCACCTCTCGCTCTGTGCATTTGCATTTTCTATCGCTATCTGCACCTATTCTTCCTCTTCCTCATCCTCTCAGCATCCTAGTTTCTCATGACAACGCAAGCTCTCTTTTCCCTTTTTTTTTCTCTTGTCCTAACCTTTCCATCCTAAACCTTCCTATTTCCTCTCCCTGTCGCTCCCCTTCCCTTCCTATCTCTCTCTCTCTTCTCCTATCCCTTCCACCCCCTCCCTTTATTTTTCCCCTTAGCTCGTACCATTTTTACACCCTCCCTTTCTCTTTCCACCTATCCCTTTATCCCTTCCCTCCCCTCCCCTCTACCCAACCCCCTATCCGCTTGGCAATGAAACACACGACACCGATACGGCAGGCGGTGTTCCAGCCCGCCGCCCCTGGAACGAAGCCTCACGAAGGACGGACTTGCGCAGGTGAGAAGTTCTGCCCACTCCAGCACCTGATCTCAGCCCTGAACTCCACCACTGGCCTGCACTCTAATCTTGCGCAAAGTGATCTCGGCTAAAAATGCAGGTTGCCTTTCCATATCGTATTTTCTCCTGTAGTGGCAAATCCATTTGCGAAAATTCTTTCATAAACGTAAAACAAAAATGTCCTGTTCAGAACTAAGCTTTGTCTCCCCAATATAAAAAATATATAACATAGAAAAAACCTGGGTACTAAACTTCTGTTAGAAAATATTTTAAAAAATAACAGCACAGGAAATCCAAGCATGTTTACACCCGCGATATTTCGTCGTCTATCCGGTATTTGCTCGGGTTTTATGAGTCGCGAATCTGAGGCAAAGATGCACCGCCGACTAATATTTGAATCGCTCAGAGCGAGAGAGCGAGAGAGCGAGAGCGAGAGCGAGAGAGCGAGAGCGAGCGAGGAGAGAGAGAGAGAGAGAGAGAGAGAGAGAGAGAGAGAGAGAGAGAGAGAGAGAGAGAGAGAGAGAGAGAGAGAGAGAGAGAGAGAGAGAGAGAGAAAGAATGTAGGCCTACGTCGTCCATTAACACAAAAAAAAATTGGTAGTAGAATTTCCCCAATAGCATACCACTGATTAGTGTTGGCCTCCGAGTGGTCACCTGCCTGATAAAGGTCCTTGTAAAGATAAATGGATGTAAAGGCCTTTACTGCTCGGGGGGGGGGGGGGGGGGCTCTCCTCCTCCTCCGGCTTGTCACCGCCCTTGCAGAACTTGCATCTTCATCAAATATCTCGAATCGAGGATTATCCCGCTGTAATTGAAGCCTCCGAACGCGCGACAGGGGGAAGATAAATGAAAAAAAAAAAAATAAATAAAAAAATAAAAAAGGCCCAGTTTTCCAATTTTTTTCTTTTCCAACTGTCATTCCCTTCCAAAACCCAAACTCCCGTCTGCGCCAACTGTCATCCCGCGCTATAAAATATCACTGATAGTTATACATTACAAATTACGGCACGATTATGAAAACGCATAAACAATCGCTCAAATAAATAACGAGACTCCTCCCCCCTCCATCCCCTACCCCCGCCCCAGGCCATCAAATCCTAAACAACCGTAGATTAAACAGAGAAGACACGAGGCGGAGTCACCCACGCATAATGACCCGTGCCATCAACACATTAATGTATTCGCCGTGTCCTCATCTCCGTGTAATGACCTGACAACGGCCGCCCTCGGACCGCGCGCCCTGCCCTCATCCCGAGCCATCGCCCCTAACGACACGAATAATCTCTCTTGCGATTTCGAGGTATCTTTTTTTCTTTTCATTTTCGGAAGGACATGAGACATTCATCCGTCCATGCGAAGTGCTCCAAACCAAACGCACACGTCGGTACTAAATTTGTACTGCGCTTCGGAAGACGTGTAATGGACGGAGTTTAAATATAATATGCGCCTATGAATGCTATGCATCGACTGTATAAAATGCCGAAAGCACCTGAATAATACGTGGTGGCTTAAGGGTCGCAAGTTAACAATGCAAGACTGATCCCGGCCATCAGTCGCCGGGCACGCCGCCGAAAACAGGGAAAGGACGGCGGCGGAAACGAAACCCTTTTTACGGCCCGAGGCGACTTGACGGTAAATATGGCGACGGCAGCGCTGGGAAAAGAGGGGTCCTTACACGTCTTCTGTCTCCGTGACAGCAACAACACGTGTGCGATCACGTGAACAAATGGACATATACACATGGACAAACATGCACGCACGTGTACACGCACATTGTTCTCTGGTACGAATAATGCCTCAAATAATATCTTTTATGGGGATGGTGCCGCCGTTAGGCCTACATCGGGTCAATGAGATTTCCCCGATATGTCTGTGTTGTGATTGTCACGAAACATGTGGCATGTCTGGGCTCCTGGCGTGACATGTAATCGGAATCCAGGCCCACTAATCTTGGGGGAGAAAAAGAAGATAATGCGTTAGATCTATAGGAAGACCGTGATTATCTTTCTTCCGCATCACGAGATCTACGAACTAAATTTGTATTCTCGCATGACGAAGAGACAGGTGGTGATTTTCTCCTTAAAACCATACTCAATAAATGGAACACTGCATTAGAATTTTTTGAACACCTATAAAACACTGACGACAATTATCCACAAAAAGTTTTACGAAATACGTAGCTATCAACAAAATAAAGGCGATAAACACTCTAAAAAAATTCAGTAATCATACCATTAAATACATACATAAATACATACATACATACATACATTAATACATACATACACACACACACACACACACACACACACACACACACACACACACACACACACACACACACATATATATATATATATATATATAATATATATATATATATATATATATATATATATATATATATATATATATATATATGAGAATGATGTATACATATGTATGTGTATAGATTTATATATATGCGCACAGGTATGTATGTGTATACAAGTGTGTGCATTATATATACACATATAAATACATATACACATATACATTTATATATATACACATACATATATAGGTAAACACACACATATATATAATCATATATATACACTCAGACATATACATATATATCTATATACATATATATATATATGTAATATATGTAATATAAATAGATGTGCAATAAGCAAATGAGCCTGGCTATTGCTTCTACACGTCGCCTATGGATGTCGCAGAAATCGCGCATCCAAAGAAAACCTGAGACGGACGGATTAGACGAATCGGGACAGGGAAGTTGCGGCCACCGGATACGGTGGGGGAGGTAGATGGCAAGTGCTAGGTATGTTATCGCTATAAACGTAATATCAATTATCATAATTATCATCATTATTCTAGGGTAGATATAAGTGACTGATTATTGCATGTTTGTGCCCATCGCTTGTAAATAGATAAACGGCAGCAACTGGAGACCGAAAGAGCTGATGTAAGGTACCAGAGTACGACAAAGTCCCCCGCCAGGTGTCCTGAGCAGAGAGCTTTTTCCCCTCACAGTCCCAAAAATAAAGGTCTACAAATGAGAAAGGGCAGAAAATCATTAATGCGTCCATCCCTTGCTTCACAGTATGGACACTTCGTCGTGGAGGCGGAGAAAAGGCGATTCATCTCGAAGAGCGAGGAGGATGCTCTCACACTCCAAGGCAGTACGCAATTTAATCATAGATAGATCGGACGGTGAAATAAATAGTTTAAGAACTTTCGAAGTGTCAAAGAGAGAGGCGGGTTCTCGACACGCGCGCGCGTGCGTGTGTGTGTATGTGTAAGAATGTGTGCGCGTGTATGTGTATGTGTAAGAATGAGTGAGTGAGTGTGTGTGTTTGTGCAAGCTTTCGGTTATGTTCGTTCCACTGTGTTAGTGTGCGTTTCCCTGATGGCCAAACTACAGCTTTAAGCGTACTCTCGTTTTGCAGTTGGCGTATTGTTATTTTACGTTTCGCAAATGTTCATATATAGTATGCTTATAACATCTAACAGATATTTACACCTTCCTCGATTATTTAGAAATAGTATGGCTACAGAAATAAAATCATGATAAACGATGAACAAGGTATCAGTGTCATGA
>NW_020872260.1:35000-40000 GCF_003789085.1 Penaeus vannamei
CTACCCGGAGTCATTCCACTCTGAATGGGCCGCCCGATGCATTCCCTTTTGAACGGGGCGCCCGGTGTCCTTCCACTCTGAATTGGCCGCCCCGAAGTGCCACACGGGAGGGCGAGCGACACGGACTCGGGGACAGGCCACTCGACCTGGCACTCGACCTCAGGCGCGGGAGGGAAGAGGTGTGCGGATTTAAGATTATCCAAATTTCAGTACCCGATCCGACGACCTTCACGTGCGCGGGAGGGGGAGGCGGATGGGAGGGAGGGAGGGCGACAGGGATGGGGGAAGTGAGAAGGGAGGGGAGGAGGAGGGAGGAGGAAGGAAGAGGGTAGGTAGGGGAGGAGAGGAGGAAGGGAAAGAGGAGGAGGAGGGAGGAGGAGGAGGAGGAGGAGGAGGAGGAGGAGGAGGGGAGGAGGAGGAGCATGGAGGAGGAAGGCGAAGGGGTAGGAAGAAAAGAGGGAAAAGAGTGAGGAAAACGAAGAAAATAAGGATGGGGACGGGCAGGAAAGACGGAAAGAGGATGTGGGCGAGACAGGACAAACTCTTCAAATTTTCAACTTTTGACCTCCAAGAAGATTTGATTTTCCCTTGAAGAATTTAATGCGATTTTATTGGTGCGACGACGGCATGCATGCTCTCCTTTCATCTTCCTCGCCACTCTATTCCCCCTTTCTCTCCTCTCTTCAATAATCGTTAAGAACAACGCTGCCTGAAACAACGGCGCGCGGGCAACAAGCGCTCGAACTGCGATAATGTTTTAAACCTCTCACGGCGCCGGCCACGCGGAACAAAAGTACCCCAACTCTACTTATAAAAAATGAAGCCAGCATTGGAGCGGCGGAAAAATACATAATACACTTTCAACTATGCCCCTGCAAGTTCTTTACCCTTTTTCTTCTTACGTACGCTGAACTCTGATTCCGACACACGCATTCGCTCACCCACTCACTCATTCACTCTCTCTCTATACACGAGAACAAAAAGAACATTTTTTCTTTGTGTATTGATTAACACCGGATTTAAAACCAAAGAGAACGTATACACACATGCGCACACACTAACACACACTATACGTACACACATGCATACAGACACACGCACTTGCTATACTAATCAGCCTACATAAATAAAAGAAATTTGGCCACAAATCATCAACTCCCTTGCTCTATCCCAGAACAAGTCTACAATTCTACTTACTCTCGATACTGCCAGTCAGCGTCGACGGGGATTTACCTGCAATGAAGGAAAAGAAACATTGATTGCGACAAATCAGTTAACAATATCTTAACTTAAAATGAATAGGTTTGAGAGGGTGGGTTGAGAGGGTGGGCGGGGCCGGGCGGGAAGGGGAAGGGGCAGGGGGCAGGGGAGGGGGTAAGAGGGACAAATAGACAAATAACCGAGTAAAGGAGAGAGAAAAAAAATGTTTGTAAAGGCAAAGAGAGAGATAAAAGACAGGAGAAGAGAAGAGAGAGAGAGAGAGAGAGAGAGAGAGAGAGAGAGAGAGAGAGAGAGAGAGAGAGAGAGAGAGAGAGAGAGGAGAGAGAGAGAGAGAGAGAGAGTGAGAGTGAGAAGAAAAGAAGAGAGAGAGAGAGAGAGAAGAAAACAGAAGAGAAGAGAGAGAAATCTTACATCCGCAACGTTCTACAAATTTCGCCAGAAAAAGAAGTCAACTAGACTTTTTCCTCCCCAAGTTTTAAGTATCTATTCACCTTTGACCGCCTAACTAGACTAGGGCTCGAGAGTCGGGGCAGAGACTCGAGTGCCGACCTGACCCTTGACCCGAGCTGAGTGGCGACCTCCGAGCACTTCCGCTCTCACGCTTCACCTGGCTTCCCGAACTTCCGTCTTATCCTCTCGCCCTCCCTCTAATCTCGCTCATTCCTTCTCTAATCTCCCTTTCCTCTCTTCATCACGCTTTCCTACTATCCACTTTCACTTCTTCTCTGCACCTTCTTCCCTTCTACTCCATCTCTTTCTTTCCTTCCATCCTCTCACACAACCTGAATTTCTGCGCTCTCATTCCTCTCGCAATAGCTCCTAACCTCCCAATATCCCTTCTCCCTGCTGTCCCAATCCTCACCAATCCCCCCCCCCTCCCTTCTCCCTCTATTATCATCATCACCATCATCAACCTCCTCCTCCTCCTCCCCCCTTTCTCCTCCCACACGCCCACTAATTACGCCCACGTCTCACTCGCGTTCCCCCTAGACAGCCGGATCGAAAAATGAACTCGTAATACGGACGGAGGCAAAAATCAACAAGCTATTCCCCCCGAGACTCGGTGTCCAAGCTTTGTTTCCGCTCGCCTTTTACCTCGGCTCGTCCGCTCGTTTCTCCCGGGGTTTTGCCTGACTTTGCAACGCGCCCCCCCCTCCCCCTCCGTCGTATCTTTCTTGGCGAGAGTGACGTCCTTCAGATTCATAATCAAGTACGGGGGCAAAACCACGGCACTAAACAGCCAAGGGGCACCTCACGCATACCTGTAGGAATAGAACTAAGATCGAGTTTCAAAAGGGTAAAAGGCGTCTCTCCCCCTCCCCCCCCCCCAGCCACTAGTCTCCCCTTCCCCTTCCCTCTCCTCCCCCCCAGCGCGATAGTCTTCCCTCCCCTTCCCTCTCCCTCCCCCCAGCCCACGTCATCTCCCCTCGCCCCCCCCCTACCCCAGCCACCAAGCCAGTCCCAGGGGCGACATCAACAGAACCCGCCCCTCCCCCGTGGCCCTGGCGTCCCTCCGACGATACGGCCATAGCTTGGAGGCAAAGGCGCCCTGAAAGGTACTACTCCAGCCCTTCCCTCAAGCACGACGCTTTTCTCTTTTTTATTCCTTTTTCTTTTAGCTCAGGACTCCTGCGCCTGAAAGACAATGGAGTTCGTATGCCATTCTCTTTCCCCTTTCTCTCCTTGATCTTCCATTTCTCTTTTCTTTAGCATATCTTTAACAGCCAGTCGCCTCACTCTCTCTCTCTCATTTCTCTCTCTCTCTCTCTCTCTCTTCTCTCTCTCTCTTCTCTCTCTCTCTCTCTCTCTCTCTCTCTCTCTCTCTCTCTCTCATTGTCAGACCCTTTTTACGCTGGTCCTTAAGGGGGAAGTATAAAGGCATATCTTTGCTTTTAAGTCAATGTTGAGACACAATGTAAGCTCTTAGATCACCATCATCAGAACGCTATTTTAAACGCAATATTTTTCGCATTACCTCACACACACATTCATCCTCTCACACACACACACACATTCATCCTCACACACACACAACACACACACACACACACACACACACACACACACACACACACAACACACACACACACACACACACACACACACACACATTTCACACGCACACACACATTCACACGCACACACACATTCACACGCACACACACACACATCAGCAATTACACATTTTCATGCTGGTACACGCATTCACGAAGAAATAAAATGCCCCGCGTGAATACCCTAAAACGACAGCAAAAGTGCCAAATATTCACAGAGAAAGTGACAGAATCAAATGGCATGGAATGTTATGCACGACGCCGTTTATAGGAATTCCTTGGCGTTCTGGGGTGTCACTATGACAGGAATCTCAGGTAGGCGTAAAGTGAACAAATAAAAAAAAAATATATGACCGTGACACAGAGAAGGGAAGCAAAGAAGGTGAACATGAGGGAGAAGAGCATGGTAATGAGGGCAGTAGGCGTCGAGGGGAAAGACAAAGGGTTATATAATTCCCCAAAACCTTCATTTTCCCTTAATAATAGAAACCTGTCACCTCTGAGGAGTCACCAACCAACATCCTTTTAATCCTCCTTCCCCCCTCCTACCTCCACCACCCCCACC
The DNA here is from genome assembly GCF_003789085.1 of Penaeus vannamei. NCBI lineage: Eukaryota > Metazoa > Arthropoda > Malacostraca > Decapoda > Penaeidae > Penaeus > Penaeus vannamei. The sequence goes on from NW_020872260.1 coordinate 38,841, forward strand.
CAACGTCAAAATAACCCAAGGTAAAAAAAAAAATAATAATAACAAAAGGAAGAAAAGGAATAAAAAAGAGAAAAAAATATGGAGTCATTATCTCTCACCGGCAGCCGCACGTTCCCCAAGTCATTTTCCAACTAATCAGAAGATTTGAGGAGAGATCGAGGAGGAGGAGGAGAGGAATGGAAGGGGAATGCGACAACGGGCAAGACGAACAGAGGGAGAGGGAAGCGAGAAGAATTGATAGAAAAAATGAGCAATGCTGGCGTCCACGTATGGGCGGAAGAAAGACAGAGGGTTAAAAATCTGCAAACCTCGGGAATCATGAATAAAACTGCCGTCGAGGAACCGCCATTCGGAAGCCCTTGTGTATATTCGCCGCCGATGTTACCTCCGAGTTTTAGGAAATATAACAACAGGCATATAAAAGACGAGGGACGAGGAAGGAGGGAAAAAAATAATAAGGAACTGTTTGTATTCAGGAGTCACCTGGCTACGGCATCCCTGTGGGATCCTCGAGCCAGCAAACAATACCAGCCTTTGGGACCGAGATTCTCCCCTTCCCTCACCTGTTCCCCCTTCCTCGGCCATTCCTATCCCTCGCCTTTCTTCCCCCTCCCCTCGCCCGTTACCACCCCCTCCTTCCTCCAATGGCGTCCATCCCTACCCCACCCCTCCCTTCCCTCACCCGTCCTCTTTTCCATTCCCCTCACCCGTCCTCCCTCCATTCCCCCTCTCCCGTCCCCCTCAACCCTCCCCTTCCCCTCACCCGCCCCCCTCCCTCCCTTCCCCCCTCACCCGCCCCCCCTCCCTCCCTGCCCTCATCCGTCCTCCTCCTTGCACGCCTCTCAACCCCAGTTTTTAGCCCCCCCTCTCCTCATCCACCCCACTTCCATTCCTACATCCATTACACTGTTTCCCCCTCTCTCACCCATTCCCCTTTCTATTTCCCCTCGCCGATTTTCACTTCCTCTCCTCCCCTAACCTTACCCCATTCCTCTTCTTGCCTCCCTTCCCCTCATCCGTCCTCCCTTCGTATGGACGGCCAAACCGACTCGGAAAAAAATCCGTCGCTTTGAACAAATAGTCACAAGATTTTAAAAACGAGGTACTTTAACTCTCTTTGTTTTATTTCTTTCTTTTTCTATTGTCCATCATATTCCTCT
>NW_020872260.1:50000-75000 GCF_003789085.1 Penaeus vannamei
ACACAAACAAACACACACACACACACACACACACACACACACACACACACACACACACACACACAACACCACACACACAAACTCGGGGTTCTCGCATGCACAAACACACACACGACAACTTGCACAAGACGACGCATGCACAAGATAAGAAGCAATCGCACGTAGCACAAAACCGGAGACCTCGTCCTCCTCGTCCCCCATCCGTTCGGTATCTGTATCCAACGGAACCACCTTTTACAAAAGCAAATTTACTCTAAATCTTAATCGTCAAAAAAGGCACTCACGCGCTCGCCTGCACGCGGCTCCCTGTGTTCACACCGCCGAAACCCAAGACGTGACCAGCCAAGCGGCCTTGCTCATTACCACCACACTCCCCTCCCCCCTCCCCCCTCCATCCTCCCCCTCGCGCAACAACCATTCGTTAAAGTACAAAAATTAATCTCAGTTTCCTCGTGGCATTAATTTGTGTCATTCAACGTTTAACAATCTTCGCCTTCTATCAGTCATGCAAACCGATACATATGATCACGTTAACAAAATCAATAAAAAATTATAAACAATGGAAATCAAGCTTTAAACTGCTTTGAATCACACGCCCCGTTAGTCGCAATTAAGGCGGGAAACGAGATACAATACTGGATAAAAATACGCGGTCAATTTATTGATAATAAAGGCGTGATAAGATTATTCAACCCCTCTACTGCCCTTGGGAGACGCAACAGGATGCAAAAGACAAAAACACAATTAAAATTACAGATATGATATTCTTGCACAATACTAGTTAACAACCATGACTAATTCACGAGCTGGCATTACCAAACGTTACAACATGCCCCGACACACGAGACGCTAAGCCAAACTAAACACACGATATAAAATAAAGGAGCACAATCTGAGAGCCACCGCGAGACATATGGAATAATAACAATGGCGTATTATCACATCAGTTCCAGCCCTAAAACTCCTATAAAAGTCACATAAAAGCAACATAAAATATAACTAGTCCCACACTATATAATCTGACTCTTTCTCTGCTCCTTCCCTCCCTCTCCCCTTACCCCCTACCGCTAGCATGCCAGCCTGCCCCCCCCCATCTCTCTCTCTCTCTCTCTCTCTCTCTCTCTCTCTCTCTCTCTCTCTCTCTCTCTTCTCTCTCTCTCTCTCTCTCTCTCTCTTCCCTTTCTTTTTCCTCTATCCCTCCTTCTCTCTTTCTTTTCTTCTCCACCCCTAATTCCCCTTTCTTCCCCCCCCCCCGCCTCCCAATGCAAACGCTCGCCGGCACAAAAATCCAGGAAAGGAAATAAATCCGCCAGAACAAGCGCCCTATTAGTGGCCATTGTTTCTCCAGGTCAGCCTCGCCGATGACAAGGGCACTCGCCGAGGACTCTGAGGAGATCAGCTGGCCAGAAGGTGCTGCTCGAGGGCGGGGAGGCGTGAAGGGGCAGGAGGAAGTTGGGGGGTGGGGGCGCCAGACAGGAAGAGGGACTGAATAAAAAGGGAAGGGGGGAGGGAGAGAGCAATGAAAAAAAAGAGAAAAGAAACACCAGAAGATGAGGAAGAATAAAGAGAATCCTCTATCGGGATCTCTACATGACCTATCTCCCTCCCACCTGCAACTCATCTCGACTTGCTGCAGTTCATCTCCTGCAGCCTCCACCTCCTCCCCACCCCCATCCTCATCCTACTCCCTCCCCATCCTCCTCCTACTCCCCCTCTCCCCAACCCCCATCCACCCCATCCTCCTCCTCCTCTTCCCCGCCCTTGAGCGACAAGACATTGCTAGACCTTTACAACTGTCTGTCGCAGAAAAAGTCATTGGTTGCGACATTATTACAATAAAAAATATCTTTTGACATCACTATAATTTTCATTAGCTTACGTTATAATTAACTAAGTAAATACATTATTCATAATATGTCTATAAGGACAGCCATGACCTGTAATATAAAAATCATAATAAACAATATCGTTACCATTTCCATGGACACAGTGATTCATAAAAAATATCGATATTGCTATCATAAAATTAGCTGCAAAAACAAAATCAATAGTGTACCATCGTCATCAACACATTCTGCCTCATCTCTCTCATTTACAGTATTCTTTTGAGTCAAGATGACTGGCAGAGATAAATGCGTACGGCACACGAGACGAATGTAAAAGCAAGCGAATGTTAGATGAAACTGTAGATAGTGAAATAACGAAAATAGTATTGAAAGAATATCACCGGGAAAATGAAACGAATCATGCAAGTTACCTTCATTTCTCTCTCTCTCTCTCTCCTTCTCTCTCTCTTCTCTCTCTCTCTCATCTCTTCTTCTCTCTCTCTCTCTCTCATCTCTCTCTCTCTCTCTTTCTCTCTCTCTTTCTCTCTCTCTTCTCTCTTTCCTCTCTCGCTTCTTCTCTCTCTTCTCTCTCTCTCTTTCTCTCTCTCTCTCTCTCTCTCTCTCTCTCTCTCTTCTCTCTCTCTCTCTCTCTCTCTCCTCTCTCTCTCTCTCTCTTCGCATCGACTAATTCTCTCCCACATTACCTCGCCCCTTTCCCTCCTTCTCTTCTCCCCTTTTCCCCCCTTCCCCTCGGTCTCCTCTGGCGCCCCCACTTTCATCCCCAACGCCCCCTCGGCCACCCAAGGACCCCTTAGTCCCCCCACTCCCTCCCTACCCCCTCCTTGCAGCCACTACGCTCAGGACTCGTTGTCAGCTCCTTACCCCCCCCCCCCCACCACCACCACCACACTCTATCTCCCCCTCCTCTCGTCTTCCCTTTCCTCTCCTGTCCTCCCTCCCTCTCTCCTTTTCTCCCCTTTCCTCTTTCCTATCTATCCCTCCCTCCCTTCCTCTCTCCCCCCTGACCCTCCAAGTTCCTCTCTCGGGTAGTCAAGGAGTAGAGTAATCCTAGTGAAGAGAGCACGAGATCGATGCATCGAGTGTCACCTTAAAACCGCCTCCTCCACTCCACTCCACTCCAGCTCACTCTCCTCGCTCCCCCTCCCCTTACACTCTGCTCTCCTGACTTTCCGACGATTTTTTTCACCTTTTTTCACGAACGGCAGGACACACAAGCTGATTTCCACAAACATTTTAACATTTACATCATAATCAGGCCTCCATTTTCCGCGTTAACATTCCCATCTGGCTAGATATCGGTATATATCGCCCCTCGCATAAACTATGTCCTCATTGGTAATCAAATATGCAAATTGATGAAATGAAGTCTCTGTCACACAAAGTACAGGCGAGTGATGTGAAAGATATAAATGTCACCCTCCGCCCATAAAATGGAAAGTGCAAACCCGTGATAAAACTGAATCCATCTTTAATATGTTTCCCTGGAAAAAATAACACTTTTTTCTTTACACACACACGCACACAGAGGCTACACAGCAACTAAAACTCTGAAGGCAAGCCAAACCTCCGCTAGTTTATTCATACCATTCATTTTTACCACAGAAGCGTGTAACTTCCATCTGAAACTGTATCAAAGTCCAGCAGTCTATCAAGAGATTGGAAAGGGGAAAGGGGCGGGGAGCAATAACGTACAATATTTGTGTACAAGCACGCGCGACCGCTTGCTAAATCAAATAGACAGCGGCCGATGGGCGTGTGATACGTAAACGGTACCACGAAGGGCAGAATAAAGAGAAAGGTGAAGGGAGTCAAGAGAAATATCTCCAAGAAAATAATAATTGAAAAAAAAAATATATCGATAAACAGACGACGAACAGGAATTAGTAAGGACGCCGCAATAAAGGGAAGCAAGGAGCAGAATGGTTGCCGCGACAGATTCAGGGTGGCAAACAAGGGGGTGAGGAGGGGGCTTCGAGCGAGGGCTAAGGGCTGCGCGTTAAGGTCTGCGGGCCAGGGGTTGCGGGCCAGGGGTTACGGGGCAGTGCTTAACGGTGGGCTGGCCACACGGAAGGGGGGCGGAGGGGTAAGGGGTCGAGGGCTGGGGATGGCACCATAGTGTGAGGGGAGAGTGGTAATGAGCGGGTAGTTACGGCCTCGTCTCAGGCGGGTCAGCTAATTACCATTCTCTCGTCACAGCTGTCCCGACTCATCTTGTCAAACTGGAATACCAAAAATATTCTTTCTTTCTTTCTCTTTTTCTCTCTTTTACATATGCATTAGGAACTGGATCGGTTACAAGTCTATTATAAAAGAGAGAGGATAACTTGATCATTTTAATGTCGCGTCATCAATCTGTATTTTCCCCTTAGTTACATTTTCTGCCGCTCCTCCCGCAGTCTTTCCTCCTTCAAATCCGTTCGTCTCGGAATGACGAGGAGCCGCATCCTGAATTCCTCGACAAAGGCCGATTTTCTCGAGGTCCTCGGATGAGAATCGTGTATCTGTTTCGACGTGTAAGCAGTTTCAAAGCGGCCCAAGAAGGAAAATCAAAGACTCGATTGCTCTCCGATTATTGTGACGTGCGCGCGAAAACTCGTCTTCCCGATACTTGCCGGTGACACACGGACATAATTAGCTTTAGTGAATCACGAACGACTGGGGGAGCGCAGGGCCGGCTGGGCACGCGTCTTGCTGAACCCACACATCCTCCCCCGGTCGCCTTGGGGCCTCCGGGACACATTCCTGCATGACAGTTCTTGCAGCGTGCATCTAACGCTGTCATTTCATCCATCCAGATAATCCCAAACCCCGCACGTGCACGCACACGCACACGCCAACGATGGAAGAAATGGCTTCCTGTAAGCCGGAAAGTACATAGCGCTCCCCTCCCCTAAGTGTTGTTCCCCGACATAGTTCGCTTAGTGCGCGGGATGCCTGAGCGCCGGGCCTCCGTCAAACTCGATACTTCGTCTCATCGGAAACTCGGCCCAAAGATAATGCCCGCCGGAGGAGGTCGCACAAAAGCCTGTCAAGCAGCGCAAGGGAAGAGCCCCTCGCGCATTCCGGAGATCCTTGGGCTGTGCCTGCCGTGCGACTCCCTCGTGCCCCCACCCTCCTTCCCCTACCCGAGTGCCAACAGCTGCCCCGAAACACAATACTCCCTTCCCTCTCCCCCAGCCTCCCGCCCTCCCTCGCATCGGACTCAGACGCCGTCAAACAGCCAGAATCGCCTCACAGCCATTTCGATATCACCTGCCGTCTGCCGTCACGTCGGGTTGAAATTCTACAGGTCTTCCCTCGCGCGCCCTGTCAGCCTCGCCCACTGCCCACCGCCGAGCCTCTCCTCGCGCCCACAATGCCCCTACCAGCACCCCCCGCCCCCCATACCCTGCTTTCCGACAGTTCTTTTGTTGTCGCGACGAAATCTCCACAACAACAACAATATCAACAAACACGGCATTGTTTCAGAGTTTCTCTCGCTGTCCGCATCCGTTGTACCGTGACTGGATCTTGCCCCGAGCTCCGTATCTCTCTCCGGGCCTTTCCTTCTTCGTCTCCTCTCCTTTCCATTCCGCCCTTCGTCCCTCTTCCTCCTTCCCCTCCCTTCCACGCCTTTCGCCTCGCCTCCTCCTCCCAATCGTCCTCTCCATTTACCGCTTTTACTCGTCCCTTTCATATCTAACCAGTACTCTCCTCCTCCCCTCCTTCACTCTTCCACCCCGCCTCCTCCATCTCTCTCCCATCTTCTCCTCCCTCCCTTTCGCCTGCCCTCCTTCGCCACCAGCCCTCCCAGCCCCCTGGAGATCCTGTGCTATTTCTGGGTTATTGTCGCATTCCTGCAGCGCCACAAACCACGTAACTAATGGGACTCTCTCGGACACTTACACACAGGAAGCCTCGTGTGTGGAGTAATGCTCCCCGCGCCGCCGCCTCCACCTTCTCCACCTCTTCCACAACTATTAATGCTATTCTGTCTGCCCGCCTCCCCGGAGAAGTCGCAGCCCCGCGCCATTTTCTCTCCGTCATCGTCGGCTGCGCCTACCACGCCAGGCTCTGCGGCGTCGCGGAGGAGGGGGAGGGGGAGGGGGGGACCATTACGGTGTCGTTTCCTTTAATCAACGACACATGCCGCTCCTCCTGGCGCTGGTGAAGCGACAGACAGCGCTTCTCTCTCTCTCCCTCTCTCTCTCTCTCTCTCTGTCTCTCTCTCTCTCTCTCTCTCTCTCTCTCTCTCTCTCTCTTCTCTGTTGTGTGTGTGTGTGTGTGTGTGTGTGTGTGTGTGTGTGTGTGAGTGTCTGTGAGTGTGTGTGTGCGTGTGTGCGCGTGTTTTTTTTTGTGTGTATAGATGTGTATATACATGTGTGTATTATGTGTATGTACATGTGGTGTATATGTGTGTATGGTACATGTGTGTATATGTGTATGTCATGTGTGTATATGTGTATGTGTACATGTGTGTATATGTGTATGTACATTGTGTATGTACATGTGTGTATATGTGTATGTACATGTGTGTATATGTGTATGTACATGTGTGTGTATATGTGTATATGTGTACATGTGTGTATGTGCTGTGTGTATATGTACTGTTACAGTTTGTGTATATGTGTATGTACATGTGTGTATATGTGTATGTACATGTGTGTATATGTGTATGTACATGTGTGTATATGTGTATACACGTATGTGTGCGCGCGTGTATGTACGTCCGTATTTGAAGACATGTGTGCGTGTGTGCGTTTTCGCGTGTACGATTGCTCGAACGCCACCATAAAAATTCTAAAAGAGGAGACGAACATTCCCGCTCGCGAGACAATCGTCTACGGGGGAGGGGGAACAAGAAGCGCCCCCCGCCCCCTCCCGTCTCCCCGGGACTCGCGGAATGCTAGCCATTTGACGCGCAAACATGCCAACGAGAAATTTCGAGAATAAGTCCAAGTCGCTGTTGCTGCCTCCCCCCCCCCCCTCCGGATCCCAGCGCCGCTTCGCAAATGTATGGGCGCAACGCAAGAGAAACAAGCGAAAGGTCAAACAAACCAACGCACACTGTGACGTTACCCCCCCCTCCCCACCGCCCCATTCCAATCGGCCGTGTGACCTTACGGGTGGTTGGATGTGACGTGACCTGACGGGGCAGGGCGGAGGGGCAAGAGGCAGCGAGTCTGGCATGCACGGAAAACAATGCCTACTTCCGGTGTAGTCGAGCACGATGCTTAGGAGGCGGGCAGAGGGAAGGATCGGGGCACGGGTAACGAAAGAGGGTAACGAAAACTGAAAGGATGAAAACGCGAAATGAAGGGAACAGGCAAGAAAATAAAATAAAAACTCATAGGTGGTCCAAGAAGGCATGGGTAACGAAAGAAACAAAATCTGAAATAATAAGAAACCAGAAGAGAAGAGAAAAGAAAAGAGAAAAAAAACATAGGTGGTTCAAAAATGGGGTTCCATCCTACGGCAAGGGGAAGCAGGGGACCCCAGATCACAATTTATCTCTCTCTCTATATGCGAATATTCCGGTTCTAAAATCTCTCTGTCTTATTCTGCCTTCCATTTGCGCTTTCGCCCCAACTCTCGAGCCACTCTTATCTGCGAGGAAAGAAAGTTTTGCATACTCCCTGCGCAGGAAAACTTGTGTGACTTATCCTTATTATTTTTACGAATACGGGATTTTAATATATTTATATTGCACTTATACAATAGTGACGCCCCTATGTATGCGTGTAATTACTAGTATCTTTTTTCCCCACCGCATACATGTCCTCGCCCCCGCGCACGCCACCACACCCCAAGCACGTCAATGAACGGCGCTCAGCCCCCAGCCGCCCCCACGCCCCTATTTATCAAAGGGCTCGATCGACAGTTCCAGAGCTTCGTGACGACCTGACGAATGGCGGCCGGATTAGGTGCTAAAAGCCCGAAGCTCCGCGGCCGGCCGGGGCCTCGTCCGTCAGCACCAGCTCAAGACTTACAAAAGCTTCACCAATATTTAGGATGACAAATATCAACCTTAAACATACGCTTCCAGTGGGGCTTCGCGACTCAAATCCTGCTGTGCGTCACGAGCTCTCCTTATGGTGGCACTAAAACCCACTATACACAAAATAGGTTTATTAAAAGTTGAGACAACAGTTTCGAAGTCCTCCTGCACCTGGGTAATCCCTCATTTTATACATCCCTCGGTCTACTCACATTCCCTTGTATTTTTGTGAAGCGTAAGTACGTTGTTTTTCAATATATTATCATTATATTCGTGTTCGACCGATTAAATTCCAGTCGCTGATGAATCTCTGGTGCTAGATCGGTCTATCAGGTCACAATCTACTTCCCAAATCTATACCAGAAGGAAAGGGTTATGTGGGGTCAAATACGGTCATGTGAGGTCACATGCCATCAAATAATCACAAGAGGAAGATGAACGATGGGAATCAGGTCAAGGCTTTGGCGAAATTCTCATTAATTATTTTATCTTTTAGCAATGTGTGGCAGCCAAAGAAGCACTATGAATGTCGCTTTTTATGGAGAGAACAATCATACTTGTTTATCTAGGCCTTTCTGCTAAGGTACAATATTTATTCAGGATTTATCTAGTCATCTAATTCGTACCAACAGATTGATATATTTTATTCATCCTGGAGTTTGTAGCCAAATGGCCACTTTCGTTAGTCAAGCAGATTTGAGGAATTGATTTACAATGTCGATGCACAAGAGCCAGTTCCACTTAATTTGGAGCAACTCAAAAACAACCATGGGGTTATACCTACCTACCTACTTACTTACCTACCTACCTACCTCTGCCAGGACCAAAAGTATTTTGTCCATCATTTCCTTTCCCTTTTCTTAATTTTCCACTCTCCCCCGTCCTGCTTTCCCCTGTTCATTCTTTTTCTCCTGCTTCTCCCTTCCACCCTTTGCTATAGCCTCTTCCGTTCCCTCCTCCCTACCGCCCTTCCCCCCTTCCCCCTGTCGCCCTTCCCCTCCCTCCTCCCTACCCGCTTCCCTCCCCTCCCCTCCCCTTTCCCCTTCCCTTCCTCCTCCCTACCCCCCTCCCCTCCCCACCAGAGGCACTTAAAGACTCACTGACGCCCATCATTCAGGGCCAACCCAATTCCTCGCCCATTATCGGCCCGAGTCAAGCCGCCCGTCGCATGACACCGATCACTTGCTATTGTCGGGGCCCTGCCCAGCCCCTGGCACCCCCTCCCCCCTACGCCATCTGTCTCCCTCAAGCGCCCTGTCATCCTCGGACGCTCTTATCGCCTTATCACCCTCTCTGGCGTCTTATCGCCGATGCTTACACATGTAAGTTTATTTTTTTTTTTTAACCTAAGGTCTTTGGTTGGTTTACTTTTGTTCAAGCATACGCCCCTTTTCTACTTTCCTTTCGTCTCATCACATAAAAGAGGTTGTGCATTTTTGTAATGATAGACCATATTACACATACAAATATTTTGCATGTAGAGATATGTGTGAGTATGTGTACGTACGTACGTATGAATGCATGTATGCATATGTTTGTATGTATGTATGCATGCATGCAATTATGTATGTATGAACGTATTTATGTATCTATGTATTTATGCATTTATGTATGTATGTGTGCATGTGCGTAAGTTCGTGTTTTTGTGTACGCGCACTTACACACACAGTATATTGCTGGTCACAGTACATTACTGGATCCATCTAAAACCCGCAGCACCCAAATCCACGCCAGCCAAAAGCAGCCGCCCAATCCATCCCCCGAATCACCCGGGCGGACATGTTAAAGCACCGCCCTAATCCTCCTCGTTGAGCTAATCCGTCAGCGCCTAACCAATCCAACACCGGGCCAACCAGACGCTAATCAGCCACCTAAGGCTCTAATCAGCAAACGACTCACCTAATAGGCCAAAGACATGCACAGTAAGAAAAAAATCTTTTGAGCAGCAGACTGTGAACGCAAAACAGACACCAATTAACAATCAAACTATTGCTCTAAAAATAATAGCACACAAGTCGTCTAATATCAGAGCTAACTTGACTTGCAGTGAGAAAAGGAGAGACGGAGAAGCGAGACAAAAAATATGGGAAGAGGTAAGCGAATGAAGAGGGAAATGATGCCGAAGATAAGCAGAACATGAGAGTGAAGAAAGGGTGGGTGGGGGGTGGAGGGGGAGGGGGGTGGCATACACCCTCCCTTCCTCCCTCCCCCCTGTAATCACCCACGGTGTAGTTTCCAGCAGCTAAGACAAAAAAAGAAAAAAAAAAAAAAAATCCAATTCATTCACTCCTTCCCTTCTCCCTTTCGTCGTCCCTTTATCATCCCCTCGGCTATCCATGTTATCGTTATTATTCCCCGCCTTTGAACCTTTTGTGCTACGTGTTTACTCATTCACGTGCTTTCGCTTCCCCCTCCTTCTTAACTCAGCTCGGATTCAACGCTTCTCTCCAGTAACAGGTATCTTCTTTAAAATCCTGCGCGTCCACCTTTCATCTCTCTCTCTTTCTCTTCCCTTCTCTCCTCGCCTTGTCTGACTTCTCATTTCTTCTCTCCCCTTCCTCTTCCTCCTCTCTCTGCTTTTTTTTCCTCTCCCAATCTCACTTTTCTTCTTTTTTTTCATACCTATACTCTCTGCTCTTCTTTCCTCTCCTATTCTCTTCTCTCTTCTTTCTTTTCCTATTCTCTCTTCTCTTCTTTACGTTCCTATTCTCTCTTCTTTTCTTTACTTTCCTATTCTCTCTTCTCTTCTTTCCTCTCCTAATCTCTCTTCTCCTCTTTCCTCATCTATTCTCTGTTCTCTTCTTTTCTCTCCTATTCTCTATTCTCTTCTATTTGTTTCTTTCCGCGTCCTCTTATTTTTCTTTTTTTTCTTTGTTTCTCTCCTATTCTCTCTTCTCTTCTCTCCTCTCCTCTCCCCTCACCTTCTCTCTCTCTCTCTCCCCTCTCCTTCCCCTTACCTCATTCCTTTGAATTCCCTGCTTCCATCCCTTGCCCCCCCTCTCCCTTCCCTGCCCCCCGTCCCTCGCCGCGTGCCAACCATACCCTAGTGTTTACCTAGACTTGGTTACTTTATTTTCAGAACAAAAGGAGTCTTTCTACTTACAAAAGTCGGGCGCTCTTCAGTCTGGAGATGGACGGCGGGAGAGGAAGGGGGAGGGGAGTGGGGTTCTCGCCCCTTTTACCCCCCATTCTCCCTTCCTTCCTCCCTCTCCCTGTCTGTCTGTCTCTTCTCTTTCTCTCTCCCTGTTACCACGCAGGTATACGCTCGTCTCATTCCCTTCTCCCTGCATCCTCACCTGTAGTCTGCCCTAGCAAGTAATGTGATCTGAAGTATCCACTATTTTGGGATCGTCCATTTTTTTTCTTCCCCCTTTACCACTCCCGAATGATCCCCCCTCTCTTTCTCTCCTCTTTCTCCATCCTCTCTCTTTTTCTCCCCCTCTCTCTCCCTTTCTTTCCCCTCGTTCTCTCCCTTTTTTCTCTCCCTCTCTTCTTCCCCCCCCGCTCTCTCTTCTTCTTCTCTCCCCGCTCTCTCTCTTCTTCTCTCCCCGCTCTCTCTTTTCTTCTCCTCTCTCTCTTCTTCTCCCCGCTCTCTCTCTTCTTCTCCCCGCTCTCTCTCTTCTTCCCCCTCTCTATCTCTTTCTCCCCTCTCTATCTCTCTTTCTCCCCCTCTCTATCTCTCTTTCTCCCCCTCTCTACTCTCTTTCTCCCCCCCTCTCTCTCTCTTTCCCCCTCTCTCTCTTTTTTTCCTCCATCTCTCTCTCTTTCTCCCCCTCTCAATCTCTCTTTCTCCCTCCCCTCTTCGCGAATACCGGGAACACACCCACCCACCAGCGTGTATGTGTTTGTCTCCTCGCTCAACTTTGACTACCAACGACATTATGAAGACCTGTCGTCAGTCCCGTGCAGCCTCGCCTTTTCTTCCTTCGTCACCCTCTGTTATCTCGATCTTTGTTGTTTCCAATTCATAATTTCTCCATCTTTCTGTTTCGGGAGTTATTTACGCACCTCTCCTTGATTAACCGAAGGCGCGCGTTTCGGAGTGTGTCCGCGTACCCCGGCTGAACACAATGTACACGTTCACCTGTCTGTATAAATAGTGCCAGAAGTAGGGAAGCGCCGCTCGTATAACCAGGTCCTCACAAGGTACCGAGGCACGACAAAAAAAAAAAAAAAAAAAAAAAAAAAAAAATCTCTTTAATTAACACACCTAAGTCGTTAGGAGAGGGAAGAGCGAAAGAAAGAGGAGATAACAAACGAAATTAGATACGAAGGAGGAAAGGGACCGCGGAGATAAGCGAGATGAACAATGAAAAAAAAACACACCGGTATTCGGAAAACACGAGAGGGGGTTGTCTCCAAGGAATAAAAGAGAAAAAAAGAGAAAAAAGAGAAAAGAAAGTGAAAGACGAAATTACACAACAGCAACATGCCATCAAAGTACGAAAAGGATCGGCGCAAAGCAACGCGCAAACAGGCGGCGCGGAGAGTACCTGGCCAGCAGCACCTGTCCAAAGCAGGTATCCCAAGCGCGGCCAGCCAGACCTTGAGCGGAGAGAACTTAAAGCGAGCGAGGGTCCGTATCGGTGTCGCTCCCCGGCTCTGATCCTCGAAATACACTCAGAATCCAACAAAACAGTTATTTGGCCAAGCGAGTCCCCCCCCCCCGCCCCTACCCCCTCGCCCGAGCTATTTGTCTTCAAGAAGCTTTTCATCAGCTGCTTCGTTCTCCCTCTCTCCTTTGATTCTTTAGCCATTCCAGTCTGTTCTCGTGTCTTTTCTTTTTCTTATTATCATTATTCCACCCCTCTATCTACCCCTCTCCCTCCCCCTCCCTCCCTCTCCTCTCTCTCTCTCTCTCTCTCCTCTCTCTCTCTCTCTCTCTCTCTCTCTCTCTCTCTCTCTCTCTCTCTCTCTTCTCTCTATCCTCTACTCCTTCTCTCTCCTCTCTCTTCTCTCTCTCTCTCTCTCTCTCTCTCTCTCTCTCTCCTCCTCTCTCTCTCTTCTCTCTCCTCCCTTCCCTGTCTTCTTTGTATGTGCGTTTGTGTGTACAAGAACGTGAGTCGGTGTGACTGCGTGTGTACAGTATGCATGTATGTCCCCCTCACTGACACACACAAACCCGTTCTGTCATTCTGTCCGCAAATGTGCCAACCCACAACACCTTTCGCGGTATTCATTCACGCCCAATCTTCCTCAAAATTGACCTCCAATCCGCCAAAAACTTCACTCAAATTTTCGAGAAAGAGAACGAAAGTTACAGAAGACGTCACCCTTCCTTCTTCCTCCCTCCCTCCCTCCCTCCCTTCCTTTCTTGCCTGCCTGCCTGCCTGCCTTTCTCCCTCCCTTGCTCCCCACGCCCACACGCCACGGCCATAATAATCGAGCTCTTTGTTCTAAAATAAATCTGACAAATTGATTTTTCATAATCAAGTTTTTATACTTAACATATATGCATACATAAATTCACGATCAAGGAAAGAAGGTTGGGAGGGGAGGGAAAGAAGCAGAATAATGAGGAGGCACGAAAAATTAAAAGGTCGAGAGTGGAAAAGGGCTTAGAGGAAGGAAGGAAGGAGGGAAGAAATAAGGAAGGAAGGAAGGAAAGAGGGAAGGAATAAGGAAGGATGAGAGAGGGAGAAAGAGAGATAGGTAAGAGGTGAGAGAAAGAGAGAGAGGTGAAAGGTGAGAGAAAGAGAGAGAGACATACATACAGAACGAGAATCGCATCAAACAACATCGACAAGGCAAAGAGAAAAAAAAAGAAAAAAAAAACACACACACACACCAGAAGCGAGCACATTACACAAGACGACAGCCACAAAACATCGCGTACGAACACTCCCGCACACACGGACACACAACTTGGAATACAGCCCCGCACATACCGCGTGACAAATAACACGGACAGGCAGACGTATGCACAGAAGAAAAGAAACGCTGTCGTGGATACACACAATGAACTCGGTGTGCGTTCATTGCCGACCGTATTCTTCACCAACACGACAAAGATGCGACACAGGGAGGCCGTGTCCTGTATAGTATGGGGTAATGGGTTAAGGAGACAAAAGGGATGGAGAAGAGTAAAGGAGGGAAGGGGGAGGAGGGAGGCAGAGGGGGGAAGGGGGAGGAAAGGGGGGGGGAGGAAAATTATATGGAGATAGAGAAAAAGAGAGAAAGAGAGCAAGAAGGAAAGAGGGGAGCGGAAGAAAGAAGGGAATGAAGGAAGATTATGAGAGGAAGAGGGAGGAGTGGGGAGGTGAGGTGAGAGGAAGGAGGGAGGAGGGGGAGGAGGAGGGAAGGCGAGAGGAGAGAGGAGAGAGGAGAGAGGAGGGAGAAGAGAGGAGGGAGAGGAGAGAGGAGGGGAGAGGAGAGAGAGAGAAGAGAGAGAGAGAGAGAGAGAGAGAGAGAGGAGAGTGAAGAGAGAGAGAGAGAGAGAGAGAGAGAGAGAGAGAGAGAGAGAGAGAGAATGACAACGTAGAAGGTAAGAAAGGGAAAAAGAAGTAAAAGGAAAACTGTATATCAAATACGATTCGGGAGAGAAGAATGGATAAACCTGAAAACAACACAGCAGAAATGGAAGGCAAAGAGGATAAGTAGAGATTTGTTTACTCGTTTACACACACAGCGAAGTGAAGCGACGACTCCAGCAGAAAAGAAAAGATGAGCTCAGCATAACAATGGCGTGAGTCCCATCGTCTGACAAAGCATTCGGATCCCTCTCGCCTGACTTAGTATCAACATCAATAATGGCCATCCATCGTCAACAGATGTTACGGAGCTTAAACAAAATTCAGAAGATAATCATTTACAAAATGACCCTAAATTACTCTGGATGAGCAATATCGCCCTATCAGAAAAACATTAAAGCTCCAGTATGTTGCCCTAATAAAATTTGGGTATTCATACGGCCCTCCGAACTCTTAAATGATGTTGGTTACTATAATTACCGTGGAAGCAAGCTCACCCACGAGATCTTATTCAGTCTTCCTGAAACTGTGGTGTTTGTAGATGTACAGACAGCTGAAAGATCGAAAGGGGGGAGGGGGAGGAGGAGAAGGAGAGGGAAAGGGAGGGAAGGAAGGAGATGGAGAGGGACGGGAAGGAGAGAAGGAGATGGAAAAGAGGGGAAGGGAGGATGGAGAGGGAGAGGAGGAATGGAGAGGGAAAGGGAGGGAGGGGAAAGGGAGGAGGAGAGGGAGAAAGGGAGGGAGGGAAGGAGAGGGGAGGGAAGGTGGAGATGGAGAGGGAAAGGAGATGGGAGGAGAAAAGGGAGATGGAGAGCGAGAGGGAAGGGGAGGGAGGGAGAAGAGGGAAGGGAGGGAGGAAGGGAGGGGAGAGGGAGGAGGGAGAGGAGAGAGGGAAGATGGAAGGGAGGGAAGGAGATGGAGGGGAGAAAAGGAGAGAGAAAAGAGGGGAGAGAAAGAGGAGGAAGGGAAGAGAGGAGATGGAGAGGATGAGAGACGAGAGGGAGGGGAGGGGAGGGAGGGGAGGGAGAGGAGATGGAGAGGAGGGAGGGGAGAGAAGGAGGAGAGGAGAGAGGAAGAGAGAGGAGGAGAGAGAAGAGAGAGAGAAGAGAGAGAGAGAGAGAGAAGAGAGAGAGAGAGAGAGATGAGAGAGAGGAGGGAGAGAGGAGAGAGAGAGAGAGAGAGAGAGGAGAGAGAGAGAGAGAGGAGAGAAGAGAGAGGAGAGAGGGAGGAGGAGGGAGGGGGAGAGAAGGGAGAGAGGAAGGAGAGAGAGAAGGAGAGAGAGAGAGAGATGAGAGAGAGAGAGAAGAGATGAAGAGAGAGAGAGAGAGAGAGAGAGAGAGAGAGAAAATGTTCTGAACAAAATAACCGCCCGACAGGTGCAGCGTGAACCAAGTCAGGTCCAGGGCCGAGATACATCCATTCCGTTGTTGTTGAATCTCCACCAAACCATCGCCAGTGGTGGCACTCTTGTCCCTGCAGCGAGAAATGCCATCGGAGCAGGCGATACCATGACAGTGCCATCAGATGGTATTCGAGCGGGGGGGGGGGTATCGAGGCACTCCCAAACTTTACACAATCGGTCGAATTCCCGACATCACACAAGCGACGGTGGTGCCAAACACGATGGTCCTGTCCATGGGGTAACGATTGAGTCTACCATGATGGTGGGGATAATAACCGCACCTGAGAGAGGCACGCATAGATAACAAAACATAGAAAATGATAGAGCCCAAGTTCTTTTTCGGCGTTAAACCTGCTACAACTGTTAGGTGGGTAGTGGCACTGTCCACTCGGTAAGAGAGAACGGTGGTGGAGAAGGGTGACGAATGCGCAACGAGCGAGGCACCCTGGTGGAGGGGCAGCGGGGCACTGTGCCACTAGAAACGGTAACTCCTTTAAAGGCCTCCTATGACAAACGTGGCCTCTTTTCCTTTGGCCATCTCCTCCTCCCTTCCTTTTCGCTCTATCATCAATCATCTTCCCTCTTTTCTCTCGATATCTCCCTCCTCCCCTTCGTCCATCTTATCATCTCGCCTTTCCCCTTTCTCTCCTTCCCTCTCGCCCTCCCTCCCTCCCTCTCTCTCTGGCCGGCACTCACGCACACAATAAAAAAGTGATATAAAATACATTCCCCAAGCCAATAAAACATACGTGAATGCATTTTTAGAGTGGAAAAAATCGTGTATGCGTGAATGCTTGTGTGAAATACGCACGAGTTTATGTAAAATACAAATGCATTTACGTACATATAAATGCCACTGAATGAGGCCACAACGTGATTTATGCGTAACAGTATTTTCCCGTTATTTTAATTCAAGCCCTGTCTTGAAGCCAGCTGAGACGCAAGCGCACTGGCAAGCAGGCAGGGAAGCAAACATCAGATTGGCGTTTTTATTTACAAACATAGGGGCAGGCGCGCAGGAAGACCGGCAATCGGAGAGTCAAGCAAGCAGACAGGAAGGAAGTGTGACAAGCAATGAGGCAATATGCCATCGCAAATGGCAGGCAGGTAGAGAGGCTCTTGCAACGGGATAGTTAGATTAGGAGACACAAAGGCCGAGATTCCCGCGAGGCTGACGAGGCTGCAACGCACCTAGCAACGCGGCCTCGTCAGGGTAGGTCTACGGCCGCCGCAGGTGACCCTCGCTGATGACGTCACAACCGTCAAAGCGGATATAAAGGAAGCTCGAGTCTGACATGACATGCCGATGATTTTTGACTCCCTAGCATTCCTATGACAGCTGTGACCTCCAAACCAAACGTCAGACAGACAGCAGACGCTGAGCACAAAACACGCGGCAGACGGGAAACCGCTCGCCTCACCAAGAGATTACAAAATCCCGACGTTTCACTAAGTACATAACATCCCCACGCACATTAACCTATTCACAAAGTCCTTTCCCTCTATTCAGCCCCGCCAGTATCCGAACATCAATAACGCAGATACCCGGCCTATCACGTCACGTCCCTGCTATCTCGGAGAAGACCGGGAACAAGACAGCTGCGTCATGCATGAGATGAGCGCTAAACAGATCATGATTGCTGCCATGTCGCGTTAATACTCTATTACTCATCTGAATGGCTCGGACGTATGAGCGTTCCCCGTGTGCGTGTCCGTGTACGTGCGCTCGTTACGGCTATCCTTCTCATTTCCTTCATTATCCGTAACATGGCCATCACCCCCGACGCCCTGCCATAAAGTCATCGCTAAAAGGAGATCGGCGAAACACGTACAGACCGCGCCGGTCATCAGACAAAGCGGGGCGAGTGGTATACATCTGCGCCGCCCGTCATCAAGTCGCCAAACTGGGCAGCGCACCTTTATGATGATGACGCTACGCACCTCGCTCGTCGGGGAAGTCATCCTGCCCCTTCGCGCTCTCCTGCTCCAGCTTCTCTTTAGCGGCTATGCCTCTATTGATCTGAATTCTGCCTTTACATAAGTATTAGTAATTAATCAATTCATTACTTCATTCTCTCTCTCTCTCAGACAGACAGACACATACACACACACACACACACACTCTCTTCCCTTCAAACTCTCTCCCCCCCTTTCCTTTACCCTCTCTCTCCCCCTCTTCCTTACCCTCTCTCTCTCCATTTCCCTCACCCTCTCTCTCTCTCCATTTCCCTCACCCTCTCTCTCTCTCCATTCCCTCACCTCTCTCTCTCTCCATTTCCCTCACCCTCTCTCTCTCTCTCCATTTCCCTCACCCTCTCTCTCTCTCCATTTCCCCACCCTCTCTCTCTCTCCACCCTCTCTCTCTCTCCACCCTCACCCTCTCTCTCTCATTTCCCTCATCTCTCTCTCTCTTTCCCGCACTCTCTCTCCCCTTTTTTCCTCACCCTCCCTCTCCCCTGTTCTCTCACTCTTTCTCTTCCCTTTTCCCCCAACCTCTCTGTCACATTTTCCTTCATCCTCTCTCTCTCCTCCCTCACCCTCTCTCTCCCCATTTCCCTCACCCTCTCTCTCTCCATTTCCCTCACCCTCTCTCTCTCCATTTCCCTCACCCTCTCTCTCTCCATTTCCCTCACCCTCTCTCTCTCCATTTCCCTCACCCTCTCTCTCTTTATTTCCCTCCCCTCTTTCCTTCTCCCTTTCAATCTCCCCCTCTCTCTCTCCCCCTTTCCCTCCCTCATATTCCCCGGCCACCCATACAGTCACATGATCCACCCAATCTCCCGCCCCTAGTCACGCCCCCCTGCCGCATCCGTCACCGCGCGGGCGTGACGAAGGTGCGGCGCTGGTCTTGGCCCTACGGCCCAGCACCTCCTCGGCCACGCTCTGCCACGTCCGTTATCACAATGTGCACGTCTTGCCTCACTGTTCACCGTTTACCAAGTGTGACTAGTTGGCTGATGTGGATCAGTTGCGGTGTTATTCGTCATGTGCAAGTGTGTCGGGTGAGTCACGGCGGCACGTGCAACCGCGGAGGGAGAGCAGCGGCTGCAGCAACGGGCGCCGTGCACAGCCGTAGGGCCACAGCATGAGCAGCAAGGTGAGGCGAGGGGAACTGTGGCCATTCTAGAGCCCGGCAAAAATACCCGAACTCAGGTACATGCGGCGCCTAAAGAATGTCCTGCTGGGCCTGACGGCGAGATCTGGTTATTTAGGTGTGTGTACAATGTGCTGCGTTGCTTCCCCTCCCTCCGCCCCCCTGCCCCCCCTCCCGTCTCTCCCGACGTGGCTGTGTACCCTTTGCTTCTTTTTATTGTGCTGGGCACGGAGGGAAATCGGAGACCAAGGAGGCAATTCAGATAATAACAAAAAAAAAAACAATGCTTCTAATAATAGCAATATCACAACTTGCAATAAATTTGGACAAAAAAAGAGGGGTGGGGAAGAGTCGACCAAAAAACAGAGTGCGACAGCAGTGAGAAAATTGACATGTTTCTGACGACGACGATGACACGGCTTTCGACGACAATGGCAGGGTCGTGGCAACATCGCCCTCGCCTATTTTGATCCCGTGCTGGTCAGGCAGCCGAGGAGCTCCCACCTGAGTCCGGGCATCACACGCCGCGGCCATGACAATTACGGCAGGTAAACTTCCTTTTCCCTTTATTCTAAAATAACTACATTCTTGGCACGCGACGCCGTTTCATCCGCGGACACAACTCCCGTAACACTACCGCCACCAACGCCACTGTCATGCCACCACCGGGGCTGTCATTGTCTCCAACACGACTGCTGCCTCGGCTCGGATCTGTCGCTGCCACCATCATCACCGCTATTGCATGGCCAGCAGTCCCTTCATGGCCACTGCCACCACCGCAAGAGAGCCAACCCCACCAGTCACATCAGCGACCCCGCCACAAACGCCGCCACACAACCCCAACTGCCCCCTCCCCCGCGCCTCCACCGAGCCTCGGCCTCCGTCGTCCTCCGCAGAATCAGTTGTCGCTAAGGACTCCCACGCAAGCCAATCAATCCCCTCTACATCATTCCCCTTTTCTCCCCGCCCCTTCGCCCCCTCCTTCTCCCCGCCCATTAGGCTCAATCGTCTTTTCAGTATCAGAAATCAATTGCGAGGACATCGAACGCCTTGCCAACATTCCTTCCCGCGACTCCTGGCTCCTCTCGCCGCTCCCCGCTCGCACCTGTGTGACTCAGCGCGACTCCACGGACGCCCAACGACCCGCCGCCGTTAATAGCGCGACCAAGCACGACGTCGCATGCAGGCAATCTCCGAGGGACTGCTTGCACGCGGGAAATCACGGCCGGCGCGCGGACGGCCAAACGGGCGCCGGCGACCATGATCAAAGTGAGGCCATTTAATTAAGCTAAATAACTTCCATACGCGCTGATTAACACGCAAAATCATTACACGGGCTGATTAATAGACCGGTGATTAACTCGAACACTGATCGATCTACAGCTTGATTACCATGCTTAGCGACTACTCCACAGGAACGGAAGCGAGGGAAACGAGAGGCAGTGGGAAAGGGGGAAAGGGAAAGACAAATGGGAAAATAATAATCTAACACGCTTTATATACAGTTTAGGGGTGAGGGAAGGGAAGGCGAGAGACGGAAAGAGAAAGAGATGAAGATAGGAGGGAGGGAGGGAGGGAAGGGAGGAGGGAGGGAGGAGAGAGAGAGAGAGGAGAGAGAGAGAGAAGAGAGAGAGAGAGAGAGAGAGAGAGAGAAGAGAGAGAGAGAGAGAGAGAGAGAGAGAGAGAGGGAGGTAGGGAGAGAGGGAGAGGAAGAAGAGAGGGAGGGAGGGAGGGAGAAAGGGAGAGAGAGAGGAGAGAGAGAGGAGAGAGACCTACCAGCAACCGTTCTGACCATATTTGTCTGTACCCGGTTTGAGAATACGACCGACCTTATCTCTCGGCGAAAATCACATAGCCTATTCTCTTTTCCACGCGATCGGCAGCATAACAAAACAAAACAGAACACAAAAAAGTCGCTCCAGAGTTTATCAGAATCAAAAGCACCCAAGCAGCAGCGCCACTCGGAAAGGACAAGATACAGGCAAAGTTCCCCGAGCCACAACGTGTCCAACCAAGACAAAACTCCTCTTGTACAGGCGTCGTGTGATAGCCTATAAATTAATCCTCTAAGAATACACCTGAGAATTATAGCGCAATCCACCACAAAGCACGCGGCGCTGGCATCCATTCCACCCTTGCCCCCCCCCCCGCTCGCTCTCCACCGCGTTCCCTGCCCCCCCCCCCCCCGCTCGTCTCTCGCTCTCGCCGTGTGTTCGTTATGCCCTTTCGATACCTGGCTTTCTCTTTTCATATTTCAATCTTAACAACCCCTCTCCCCCTCTCTCTCTTCGCTTCCTCTCCCCTCTCTTCCTCTTTCTCCAACTGTCTTTCTCTCTCTCTCCTCTCTCTCTCTCTCTCTTTCATTTCCTCTCACCTTTCTTTCTTCTCTCTCCTCTTCTCTCGTCTCTCTCTCTCTCTCTCTCTTCTCTGCTTCTCTCTTCTCTCTCTCACTCTCTTTCTCTCTCTCCTCTCTCTCGTCCTCTCTCTCTCTCTCTCTCACTGCTTTTCTCTCTCTCTCTCTCCTCACTGTTCTTCTCTCTCTCTCTCTCTCTCCTCACTGTCTTTCTCTCTCTCTCTCACTGGTCTTTCTCTCTCTCTCTCTCCCTCACTGTCTTTCTCTCTCTCTCTCTCCTCATGTCTTTCTCTCTCTCTCTTCTCCCTCACTGTCTTTCTCTCTCTCTCTCCCTCACTTTCTTTCTCTCTCTCCTCACTGCCTTTCGCTTCTCTCCCGCACTGTCTCTCCCTCTCTCTCCCGCACTGTTCTCCCTCTCTCTCCCGCATGTCTCTCTCTCTCTCTCTCCCGCACTGTCTCTCTCTCTCTCTCTCCCGCACTTTTCTCTCTCTCTCTCTCTCCCTCACTGTCTTTTCTCTCTCTCTCCCTAACTCTCTTTCTCTCTTCTCTCCCTCACTGTCTTTTCTCTCTCTCTCCCTCGCTGTCTTTTCTCTCTCTTTCCCCCTCTTCTTTCTCTCTCTTCCCTCCCTGTCTTTTCTCTCTCTCTCCCTCCCTGTCTTTTCTCCTCTCTCCCTCACTGTCTTTCTCTCTCTGTTTCCTCTATTGTGTATAATCTATCGGTCACATATAATTTGTTTAGACTGCTAATCGTGTAGCATGATGTATATCCATAGCTCAAAAATAGTAACAGGATGGCAAACCATTCTTCAGCGCTTTTCTGTGTATGTCATTTTTCACTATTATCATCTAACCATGTACTATTACTATCTTTATTAGTACTATCATTATCATCATTAGTACTATCATAATCATCATTACTACGATCATATCATCATTATACGATTCATTTTCACCCAGGTGCATCATTTATTACCATCATTATTAGTATTATCATCATTATTAGTATTACTACTGTTGTTGCTGTCATTAATATAGTTGACGTTGTTATTATCACCATTATCAAACCTACTATATTATTAGCTGCAATTCATGTGGGTTGTTATACATGTATGTTTGGTAACATGGTGTGTCGGCAATATTCCAATTTAGACTATATGAATATTAATAAGTATTGTTGTCTAGCTTTGGTGAAAGTTATCGTTACGATAATATTGTTCACATCCCAGATGTGTGGAATCTGGTAGAAGCAACAGGAGTGAAGCAAATACATATATACTGTAAACATTTGTGCAATACATACATACATTCACACACGAGGGAGGGAGAGAGGAGGGGGAGGGAGGAGGGAGAGAGAGAGGGGGAGGAGCGAGGTGAGAAGAGGACGGCCGAGGGGGGAGGTGCAGAGAGAGGGAGGGAGCTCTATCCCGAGAGTGGAGAGCAGGACTGGGAGGGAGGCAGAAGGAGGTGTGAGAGGGAGGAGAGAGAGGGGGCGAGGGAGCGAGGAGAGACAGGGGGAGGTGAGGCGAGGGAGGATCGAGAGGGACAGGATGGAGAGAGAGAGAGGCGGATGTGAGGATGAGAGAAAAGAGAGGAGAGCAGCAAGAGAGAGAGATGATGAGAGAGGAATGAGATGACGACGAAGAGAGAGAAGATAGGAGAGAAGAGAGAAGCAAGAGATGAGGTCACGGATGGAGCGGGAGGGAGGAGAGAGAGAGGACGAGAACGAGAGGATAGAGAGAGAGTGCGTAGGGAGGATGAGAGAGAGAGAGACTGAGGAGACGAGAGAGAGAGAGAGGAAGATGAGATGAAGAGATCGAGAGAGACCTGCTGCAGAAGACAGAGAGAGAGAGATGAGAGAGACAGAGAGGAGGGAGAGGAGGAGGGAGGGAGGAGAGGAGAGAGAGAGAGAAGAGAGAGAGGAGAGAGAGAGAGAGAGAGAGAGAGAGAGAAGAGAGAAGAGAGATGAGAGAGAGAGAGAGAGAGAGAGAGAGAGAATCCACCCGTCTATTTCCCGTATTTAAGTAACAGTGGGCCTATTAAAAGAGTAGGTTCCCCCCCTCCCCACCCACCCCCGTGGTCCCATCTGACAACTCCATTATCTCATCGGTACTGAGTAAAAGTCTCATCTGACTGTTTTTCCTCGCCTCTTTATCTTCACGATCGCTAACCTTTTTTCTCCTCCCTCCCCTCCACCTGACTGATCTTTCAGTATCCCCGGTTTTACTTTCTTTCTTTCTTTGACAGCTGTTTTTTTCTGCTGGCCTTCTTCCTATCCTACTATTTATCATTATTATCATTACTATTATTCATCATTATTACCATTATTATCATCATTATCATTATGCCCCACCTTCTCATTTTTTACCCACCTAACTCCCGCTAATCTCTCTTTAAGAAGAACACGCCTTACTTCAGAGTGGACTCAGGCAAACGGGTTCATTCAAGCCCTGAGAAGAGGAGGCAGTGCAGCCCTCAGCCAGAGTGCCACGTCGCCCGTCAGCCCGATCGCCCAACCGCCGCCCACCAAAAAATCACCTGGTCGCCCACCTACCCGTAGAATCACCCTGGCCGCCCACTCGCCTATAACGATAACCAACAGACCTACACTGCGTCTAAGGGACAATGTGCTAGTGGAGAGGGAGGGCTGAATGCGGGAAAACAAAAGGGATAGGGAGGGAGGGCGGCGACGAAGGGAGGGGTGAGGCGAGAGGGAGAGAGGGGTGAGCGAGGGTGAGAGGCTAATGCAGTGTAAGGGAGGAGCGAGGGAGGGAATCGAGGGAGCTCGAGGGAGAGAGCGGGGGAGGCTGAGGCTGTCCTGGCCTTGTTTCCCCGCGTGTCGATACAACCAATGTACGTTCCCGACACGGGTACTTTGCCGGATAGATGAGGCACACTTACAGGAATGAGCTCTGACCATATGGCTGCGCTCACTTCTCCCCCCCCCCCCCTCTCTCTCTCCTCTTTATGTTCCCCATCTCCCAGTATCACTCTCCCCGTTACTCCCTCCATTCTTCCCCACATATTCATTTCTCCCTGTCTTCCCTCTTTACCTTTCCCTACTTCCTTCTACCCCCCTCCCATCCTCTCTCTTCCTCCTTTCTCGCCTTCCCTCCCTCTCATCTGCCCTCCTCAACAATTCCCTTCTTCCTCCCTCTCTCTCTTCCTTCGCACTCTCACCCACTCTTCCATT
The DNA here is from genome assembly GCF_003789085.1 of Penaeus vannamei. Taxonomy (NCBI): domain Eukaryota; kingdom Metazoa; phylum Arthropoda; class Malacostraca; order Decapoda; family Penaeidae; genus Penaeus; species Penaeus vannamei. Next base: position 74,334 of record NW_020872260.1, read on the forward strand.
CTCTTCAACATTATCTCCCGTACCCTCAACTCCCCATTTCTCTCACCTCTCACCTCTCTCCCTCTCTTCCGCTTTCCCGTTATTTATGACAATACGAACTCATAATGGTATACAGTAACAGTAACATGCTATTAAAGGTGATTAATGACATGATACTGTTGCCGATGATGGTGACAATCAAACAACAACAACGACGACGACAAAAATAACAACATTAACGACATCATAACGCTAATGACCGTAGTAACGGTGACGCTGGAGCCGATAACGCAACCAAAACAAAAACACGACCAGCATACAACATACGAACACCAGCAGTGCCCAACACAATTACAACAATACCCTCCCCCTCCCCACCCCTCTTCAATAAATCCTCCCGAGCAACGGCGAGGCGAGCGAGGCGAGCGAGGCAAGAGGACGAGGAGACGAGAGCCCAACACGCCCCCTGTCACTTCACGTCTTGCCTCGGACTCGCAACCCGCCGCGACAGTTCAATTCTCTCTTGATTGATGGGAAAAATATCTTCATTTCACTTTTTTTGTGTGCGCGCGTCATATTTTTCATTCCACTGAGGACTCTCTCACACACTCACTCACTCCCCCCCCTTCTTCTCTCTTCTTTTTCTCTCTCTTCTCTCTCTCCCCTCCCTCCTCCCCCTCCTCTCTCT
>NW_020872260.1:92500-95000 GCF_003789085.1 Penaeus vannamei
GCGGAAGCACACATGTAGGCCTAGGGAGAGAAACAGCTTCTTGAATCTAAAATAGGGTCCCCGGGCATAGTTAGCAGCGCGCACCCGTCAGCCCCGGCGCACTCCTCCCCTTCCTTTAACTTCTCTCCAGAGAACAATCTTAACATTCCCCAAATGTCTCCCGTCGCCCCTAGAACGTCCGACACAAAGCAAAAAAAAAAACATTATCACCTATACATCCCCTTCCCATATTTCGTTACTCTACCTCAGCGACTCCCTTTCCTCCCGTCCTTCCTTTCTCCGCTTTTACCTCAACCCATTTAATTCTCTCGTCCGACGCTCCCTCTCTTCCTCTAAGCATGGCGGAAAAAACCCTCCTAACATTCTTCGACGGGCTCTTACGGATCTTATCCCACGCTACTAACTTCAAGGGGGAAAAAAATCTCCGCAGCTGCAGCTTGATCTCAGCGCGAAGTACCTCCCAGGCATTTTATTCGGCTCCTCGCGCCCCGCTATCTCCGGGGCGAGGGCGAACACCCGATACGGCGGACCTCGGCGCCTCCGAAGATACTCGCTCGCGCAGAAGCGTCCGTTCCTGAACACGAACGAAGAACCGCAACTCCTGAACACACACGTGCGTACTCAGGCCGGCCTCTCACCCCCACCGCAAGCGAGCGCAAGCACATGCGTCCGCACGCCCTCCAACAAAACCCAAGCACCTTCCAATCTGCGTTCCTACCCCCGCGTGGGCGTAAGCACAACCCTAAATCCACATGCATATGCAGGGACAGCCCGGCGTCTCTTCCCCGCACACACACGATGAGGCTATCGACCGGTCCCATAAAACTCGAACCGATAATGGGATTTCACGATCGGTCAGTCGATATAACTACTTCGTCGAAAACAAACGCTGGCAAAATAGTAAACAAATAAATGGTAAATAAGGCATTCAAGTTACGCGTTGTCACAGGCTAGAATTAAAGCTGGCATTCAGAGACAAATATTCTTTTTTCTATATAAAGTTTTATTCCACTCGGAAACGTCAAAATGATGTACCTTTACTGAACACATTTGTCAAAACATACATTATTAAAAAGAAATGTGTATCTCTGTCAAACAGATTTCTCAGATCATTTACAATTATGTTCAGCTATGTCTATTTCTGTCTCGAGTTTCGTTCTCGCAGATTTCTCACCCACCTTCTCTCTCTCCCTCTCTCTGTTTCTGTATTCTTCCCTCTCCTTCTCTCTCTTCCTCCAATTCTCCCTCTTCCCTCCTCTCTCCATTTCCCTTCCCTTCTACCCTCTATCTTCCTCCCAATCTCCTCTCCCTCTCCCACTTCCCCTCCCTCCCATTCCCCATCCCTCCCTTCCCTCCATTCCCCATCTCCCTTCCTTCCCCATTCCCCATCTCCCTCCTCCCATTCCCCATCTCCCTCATTCCCTCTCCTCATTCCCATCTCCCTCTTCCCCTCCCTCCCATTCTCCATCTCCCTCTCCCCTCATTTTCCCATTTTCCCTCTTCCTCCCATTCTCCATCTCCCTTCCCTTCCCTCTCCCTCCCCCCTTTCCCCCCTCCCCCCCCTCGCAGCCCCGGGATCGTTACCCGGAAGTCGCCGCCAGCCGCCTGGTGGTCCCCCATATGGCTACCTGACAAATGATTCGGACAGAGCCTGAATTTCGGCCGGATAAGTTTAGTGGACTTGCATTCCTCCATTTACATTTTAACTCGATTCGCTGCGCGCGTGCGGCTGGATCGTCCCTCTTCTACGCATTTACTTATCCTATTATCCTATCCGTCTCTATTTTCTCTCTCCCTCTCTTACTCTGAATTAGCCAAGAAACGTTTCGAAATCCGAACTTCAGTATCACTAAATATCAGAGTTATCCGTCACATTACTGGCCCCAGCCGACCTTAATGCGAGGAAAAAACGGGGCACGTTACGCCATAAATCTTCTGTCATATAAAAACAAAACAATAAAAAACCCAGGTCTCTAAAATGGCCGGGACCGAAACAGCGAGGCGAGAGGCTGAGGAATCTTCACGGACGAATACTGACAAGACCATGTTACTGGTGTAATTCATAACATTACTAACAGAGATAGATATTTAAAAAAAATCAGGAGAATGTGTGCAGACATATTATTTACGTATACACACACACACACACACACACGTGTGTGTTATATATATATATATATATATATATATATATATATATATATATATATATATATATATATAACACGCATATATCTACAGCAGTGGTACCAATATTCAATGTCATAAAAATAGTGAAAGAAGGAACTCCCGGACAATTTTCTAGCGCCATTACTTGCGAAGGTGTACTCTAAGGACAGACAATGCCCGGTTTCAGTTCCGCGTCCTCACGCCTTCATTAGTATTGGCATTTTAAATCATAACTCATGGTACTTAATACGCACACGCACACGCACACACATACTTGCCCCCGTCGATGAAGTCAATGACTCCAGTCAATATATCAGAGAGTGACTCACGA
>NW_020872260.1:105000-115000 GCF_003789085.1 Penaeus vannamei
GAAGCAACCACAACCAACATAAAAAAGCAAGCTAGCAACGACATCGGGAGACTTGCCAGCAATACCAGCAAGGGAATTAGAGCAACAGCAAATGCAACGAGACCAAATTGCAGAGATGACACTTTGCACGGCACGGCCTTTAGTGACGTGACGGAGGCGCCTACGTCGAACTTGCGGTCAACTCTCCTCACTTCAGCTGCTCTCCCCTGTATGCTGACCACCTTAACTTCATCTCAGCTCCGGCATCGCAGCGACATGACCCCAGCTCTGTCGCCATCCATCTCCGTTCGACTCCTCAACCTCATCAGACATCCCCGACGCTATCGCCACAAATGCGAGCCATCCATCGCGGAGTCAACCATCAGCACGTCAGGCCATCACTTTTGGATTATCTTGATGATCACATGACTATGCTATCAGTAGACGCCATCAATGCCAACGTGCATTCAGTGAGCATACCTACTTAACGTGACATATGCAACAAACTGTCAATGTTTCCACTCCTCTTTGAAAAATGTTAATCCCTCGTTAGCAGTGACGCAAACCTTCATCTGATGCACTTCTGGCCTTTGTCTTTAAATACTCACTCGCTCACAGAAACAAAAACAAAAACAAACACTCACTTATTAACCCCCTTCCCTTCTTCTCCCTCTCTCTGTTTGTGTGTTAGAGAGAGAGAGAGAGAGAGAGAGAGAGAGAGAGAGAGAGAGAGAGAGAGAGAGAGAGAGAGAGAGAGAGAGAGAGAGAGAGAGAGAGAGAGAGAGAGAGAGAGCGCGCTCGTACGCGTGCGTACCTGCGTCCTTGCCAATAAAAATGTCAATATATAACGCAGAGAGAAGAGAATTCTCATCCTTTCTCGCCGTGAGTTTAAAAAAATATTCAATTACAAAACCAATATCCAAACAAGGCCAAATGATAAAAAGTAAAAAAATATATGATTATAGTCTATTTCTGTATAAGTAGATTACTGCTGATTCATTTATATGCTAATTTCACCTGTAGCTACGTGTTAATCATACTTAATTTAGCCCCAATCAGGTGATCGGCAACACGGCATTCGCATTTCTATTCTTATAATTCAATTCTCTGTCTGTCTCTCTCTCTCTATTTTTCCTCGCTATCTCTCTGTCTCTCTCTCTCATTCTCTTCCCTCGCCATCTCTCTCTCTCTCCCTCTCCCTCCCTTCCTCTCTCACCTCCCTACTCCATTTTCTCCCTCCCTCCCTATCCCTCTCCATCTATCTCCGTTCCTTCATTCTCCTCCTCTCTTCCCCCTCCATATCACCTTCCTTCTTCCCTGCAACCTTATCTCCCTGACGTCGCGGATGATGTCTCTCGTGTACATAATAAGAACAAAAGGAGACAGAAACATGCCAGATACCACGATGGAAAAAAAGGATCCGCCATTTTCTTGTTGGTCCGTGACAGCGCCAGTCCACCCAGAAAAGTATGTTAATCTACATCTACCTACGTTGTCTTATGCCTTCATCTTCATCTACGTCTTCATTCTCCTTTCTTGGTTGTCTTTCTCTTCGTCCTTCTTCTTTGGCCACGTTTCTCCTCCCCTCACTTATATTATCATCTTATTCATCTTTCTTCTCCCTTCCACTGGTATTCTATGCTTCTCCACTTTACTTTCGGTTATTAAATCTCCGTTGCAACATCAGTCATCATAAATCTACACCTGTGCAGTCCTCTTTCAAAGGTCTGCCATTTCCATCTCTTTCCTTTCCGCTCCTCCTCCTCCGTCCTCTCCTCCTCCTATTTATGTGGAACTTTTTGGACTCGGATCTTGGTTTCCTTCGTCTTGCTCCTCATACTGTATACAACTATCTCCCTTTGATTCTCTTTTGAGTACCTTCTCACACCTTCTCTTCTCCTCTCATTAACCCTATTCTATCCCCTTTGCTCTCACCGCCTCTCCCTTTTTCCTCCTTCACCACCATGACATGGCTTTCCCGGACAGCCAATCACGTAAAGCTACTAAACGACAAGGCAAAGTTGAGGGAGCCTCTGCCACCAAGACGACGAGGCCCGTCCCCTTGAGATAAGCCCCGACGGCAAGTGCGTTCCACTCCCTCTGTCCGACACCCTGGCTCCCTCAACCCATCCCATCTCTCTGCCAGTCTCTTTTCCTGCTCTGCTCCTCTCCTTTCCTCCTCCCTTCGCCTCTCATCCGATTCCTCTTCACAGGCCTCATTCCACTTTCGGGGATAAATCACGTCATGACCGCCCCTCATGCGCCACCACGGCCTTGCTCCCACGGCGCCGCCCCAACGCTCGCTAAGACCCGCCTCCAATTCCTAAAAGGGCGTCCTCTCTCCCTAGAAGCCCCGCCTCGACGCACTCAAGGGCACGGAGAAAATAGCCCCGAGACCCGCCTCCTTTGCACTCTCCCTCGTGCATAGACCCGCCCCGTTTGCTCTCCAGCCTCACCTAGCTAATTAAGCCCCACCTATGCCACCTGCCCCATCAGGTGCCGGATCCGGAACCTCAACGGCGTGAGGAGGGGGAGGGGGTTACTCCCTTCATCCCGGCAAGAGCGGTTACCTGCCTTATCAGGTGAGCCATTTGCGAAGATGTGATCAACAAGGCGATAACGATGCTATCTCGAGCTGTCGAGCGTGAGTGGGCCAGGGAGGAAGAGAGGGAGGGAGGGAGGGAGGGAGGGAGGGAGGAAGAGAGGGTCGGGAAAGGAGGGGAGGGTACAGGTGCGGCCCCCTCACATCCCCCAATCACCTTGTTGCCCTTCTTTCGGTTTATATAGGCCTACTTAAGAAAAGAATCATATGTCAGCGTAAGTAAAAGGAGGGGAGGAGGCGGCGAAGGGAGAGTCTCGGATGCAAGATAGAAAGCTAAAAATGGAGAGACAGAGAGGGGGAGGGGAAGAGAGAGAGAGAGAGGGAAGGAAGGAGAAAGAGGGGGCAGAGGTCTATGTAACAAAGAATGAGAGTAGTAGTAGTAAGACTTAGTCGTCCTTACTTGACAAAATAGATATGAAAAAGTATTACTTAAATATCATAAATAATAACAATTACCATTATAATCACTATTTCAATCATTATCTTTATCATGAATAATATTATTATGATTAGCATACAGTCATTATTTTTATTAGTATAATTTCAATATCATTATCTATGTTATTATCATAATTTTCATGATCATTGCCAGCATAATTACATCATATCACTATCATTATAATTCTTATGATGAACATTATTATTATCATTATTATTACTATCATTATTATTATTACACAATAATAATGCTAATAACAACAATAACAATAATAATAATAAATATTACCATTATTATCAGCATTCTTATACCCACTACTATCAGAAGTACCATCATCATTACCATTAAAGCAGCGCCACCAACCCAGCCCCGAAGGCAGTCCCGACGGAGCGCCAGTCCCCCGAGAGGCAAGAGCAGCTGGAAGAAAGGAAAGCCGGGAGAGCCGGGGAAGGCGCGGCGGAGGCGAGGCCGCAGCAGAAGGGCAGCCAAGGGCAGGGCGTTATGGATGCTACGAGTGTCATAACTCCCGCGTAAGCTCCAGGTCCGGGCGCTGCAGTGAGGTTATGACAATATTGTCATTAGCAATCCTGTCTATAACCACTTTATCGCCCTACCTGCTGCCCCCCGCGACTCCTCCAATTTGCATAACCATCTGGCTACCTGACCTCCCTCCCTCCCTACTTCCCTCCGCCCTCTCTCCCTCCCTGCCTGCCTCCCCCTCCGCCCCCTCGCCCCCTCGCTCCTTCGCTCCTAGAATCACCATTAAAACATGTGCCGTTTCATCATGACTTTATTGCCGTAATAAATGCCGCCACTCGACGCTCATCCTCGCCGGCCGCCCCCACTTGCTCCACCGTGATCTCTTCCTTCCGTCAGCAGTCAGCAACAGTCAGCAGCGGACGCCCCCCAGCCCAACCTCGCCCCACGCTCCTTCGCCGCCTCCCCCGCCAGCACGCCCTTCGGCCTCCCGTGCCTGTCAGAGGGTGAACGACAGCCGCAGCGCCGCGACCTGTCAGAGCGGAGGCCGGAGGCGGTGGTGACGCGCCCCTCGATGACGAACATTTAGGGAATGAACGCGCACACTGGCACCGGTGGCACTGGCAGAGGCACATGCCCCGCCGGGCCAAGCATTCTGCAGGTGTGTCTGGCAATGACCGCAGGGGAGGAGGAGGGAGGGGGCGGGAGAAAGGGAGGAAACTGGTTGAAGGGAGAGATGAAAGGAAGAGGGGAATGGAATGAAAATAATACATATGATATTCGTAAAACTGGTAATGCGACAGAAAAGGGCGAGGGTGGCGAGGACAACACCAAAAAACGGAGAGCGGAGACACGGGCGAAAGAAGGCGACCACGTGCCCAAGTCGTTCACCCTTCCCTCCCTCCCCCTCCCCCGCGCCTAAGCCCCGGCCCGCCTCGCACAAGTTCAATATTTTGCATTTCGTTTACATCACATCATCTCGGGCGCATCGGTTTGTTTATTGATGTTTTCATTCAGTTGAGCTCCGGGCGTTGAGGTGTCGCCCCCGCCACAGCCACATGCCCTGACAGAAGTACCACCGCGCTCTTAAAGATGCCCTTATCTGCGACGCTTATTGTTGTTGACTTTCGCCCCGAACCCAAGTTTTTCATGCCCTGCGTCACAGCTACTTTGCGTTCCATTGCCACCTGTCTCGCGTACCGCCACAGCCACCGCCGCCGCCGCCACCTGCCTCACTTACCGGCACCACCTACGCCGCCTGCCACGAGCGTTAGCGCTATCTCCCCGCTTCGTTCTCCCCGCACGTTTCCGTCGGCGCCCTATCTGCAGCACCCTCCCCCTCTGCCCCTGCCCCCTGCCCCCTGCCCACTGCACACTCTCATTTCATTATTCCCTCTCGCTTTATCTGCCTCGTCCATCGACCCTCTCTCTTCTCCGATCCTCTACGTCTCCCCTTCTCTTCTCCTCCTTCCCTCTCCCTTTTCCCTCATTCGCCCTTCGCCATCCCCACAACTAAGAACAACTGGAAGCGAAGTTAAGAGGCCGGCGAGCCCGAGGAAGGGAGAGGAGCACGGGGTTCGGGTCAGGCAGGGGAGTCGAGGGGGAGGTCGAGAGGGAGGTCAGGAAAGGGAGAGGAAGTGGAACTCGGGGGAAGGAGATAGGGGTGAGGAAGCGAGAAGCGAGGGAGGGAGGGATAGAGGGAGAGGGGTGCGAGTTCAGGAAGGGGAGCGTCGCCCCCAGCTATTAGCGAGATGAGAGCGGCGCATCACTGGGCCCGCCGGGGTTAGGGGACCAGGGCCCCTCTTCACAAACACGAGGGCGATAGAGGGAAGGGGAGGCCCCTTTCCTCCCCACCTTCCCCCCTCGCCCACGGTCCTACCTATGCCCGTATGAAAAAGAAGATAAGATGAACGCAAGGGGGAACAAGAAAAAAGTGTTGAGGGAACAAACGATATCACAGCAAAGATGATTATGGTGACAATGGCAGCATCATCAATGAGAAAAAAACAATAAACCAAATAACAACAAATGCAGTTTAACGGGAGCTAAGACGGCAAATGGGAGATACGGATTCGCGCACCAAGAAACGCGTATCAATTCCATACCGATGCATGTCTCCGCGCGCTCCGCCCGCGACGCCGACTCCCTCCGCCCGTCAGCAGCGAGTCAGCGACGACGCTCGGGTTTCAGCTCTCCTTTCTCATCCAGCCCTTCCTTTCTCCCGGCGCTTTCCCTTCCCCGAGATTCTCCTCTCGGGGGGTGCTGTTCCTCCCGAGATGAAAGCGAAAGTAGAGTCTCGTCGTGCAAAGCCCGACCTCTGTTCCCTTTGCTACCGAGGCGCGCCGCCGCTCCTCTGTGCGGGATCCACCTCTGGCCGCCGCTTTATGTTTGTCTCTCCACCTGTGCCTTGTTCCTCTCCGCGGAATGGCCGCCGCGGTGCAGCCACGGGCGCAGCTTTGCATTTCGCTTCTTCATATCTTCATCTCTCTCTCTCCCCTTTCTCTTTCTCTTTCCCTCTTTCTCCCCCCCCTCTCTCTCCTTTCTCTTGCTCTTGCTCCCTTTCTTTCTTTTTTCTTAGTACCCTCTTTTCCTCCTTCTTTCTCTCTCCTATCATTTTCTCTATTTCTTTCTCTCTCTCCTTTTTCCTCTTTCTTTCTATATCTCTCCCTTCTTCCATTCCCTCTTCTCACTTTTCTGTCTCTTTTTCTACCTCCCTCCCTTCACCTATCCTTCCCCCTTCCTTTTCCTTCAGCTTTAGCCACATGAACCTAACCTAACCCAACCCAACCCTCTCGCTTCTACATCCCTCGTACCCTCGCCTCCCTTCCCCTTTCCCTTCCCTCCCCTCATTTCTCCTTTCCCTTTCCCCCTCCCATCACTTCTCTTTTCCCTTCCCCTCCAATCACTTCTATCTTTCCTCCTTTCCCTTCCCTCCCTCCCATCACTTCTCCTTCCCCTCCTTTCTCCTTTCCTTCCCTCCTTCATTTCCTTTCTCTCCCCCCCCCTCTCCTTCCCTCCTCTCCTTTCCCTCACCTCGCCTTTCCCTCCCCTCCCCTCCTTCCTCCTTCCCCTTCCTTCCCCTCCCCTCTCCCTTCCGCCAGACATCCAGGCGTGAAAAGCATCACCCCGGAATGCCTCCCCAATCCCCCTCCCCCTCTCCGCCCCTTAGATGCCCAGTCCATCCGGGCATCGAAAGGAAAGCCTAAGCACAGGGTTCCTCTGCAGGATGCAAGAGACACGGCAAAGTGGCGGCGGCAACACTGCTACAATTCCCCCCCCCCCTACAATCGTCCCATGTCTCGTTTTCCTCCCTCCCTTTCTTCCGATCAGTTTATTCCCCTCTCCTTTCACCCCTTCTTCCCTTGTCCCCTTCTTATATTTCATCTCCCATCATTCTTCTACGCCTCCTATATTTCTCCTCTCTCCCACTTCCCTCTTCTCTCACCTCACCCTCCCATCTGCTATCCCCTCCCCTCATTTCCCACCACCACCCGCAACCTCCCTCTCCTCTCATCCAATCCTCCACCATCCCTCTTCCTTCACCCAGCAACCAAACCATGTCCTCAATCACCGTGCCCCGCCCCAAGACACGCCCCCTTGGCTCCACGTGCCCGCCCCGCACTGCCCACTGCTTACCTGGGCAAGGACCGCGCGAACTGCACTGCCACGTACCTGGGGAGAAACAACACTAATCGTTTTGCAGCAATAAACAAAAACATAAAAGTAATAAAATAGTTATAGTAAAACGAGATTAACGAACAAAATTAAGAAAAAAGTCTATAATGGCATCAATTGCAAGTACAAAAACAACAATGATCATCAGAAACGGTAAAAAACCTACAAAAAAAAGACAAAAAAGGCCCTAGCATATATTACAAAGTATAATAGTCATCTCTAAGAACTAAATAACGATATCACTGCCAGTAAGTACTAAATTCAAGTAGCAAGTCGTAAGAACACCGATATGATTACCACCAAAAAAGCGTAACAAGTCAAATAAATGAATAAAATAGAAAAAAAAATCTGAGAAGCTGAGTCACGGAAAGATGGGTGAGGATGAGGCTCCGCTCCTGCAGGATATTGGATATTGATGCGACGAGTAACATCTCCGGAAGATGGGTAAAGTCCGGTAAAAGATCCAGGATGGGTTGGGGTCGGGGTGGTTAGAGGGGGGGGGCGAGGCGACGGAACAAGACTCTTCATAGGATATCGGAAAAAGAGACCATCCATTTATCCTCCCTTATATCTAGACCTGTCGTGTTATCGCACGTGTATGAGAGTTCTGAATTCTCATACATTTTTTTTCTTTTCCTGCTTCAGACAAGAAACGACGTATATTTAATTCACACCCGCCGTAGAACATCACGTTCACACACCGACAGGCACACGTCATGACCGTACACATGCGTACGCACACACACACGCAACTACACACATACACGATAATACATTTCACAATCATACTTCACACGATACCGAACGGATGACGTCACCGTTTGCGATAGCGTGGCCACCACTCAAAATGAAATCTTATCTTGAAGATCAGATTCACAAAGCTTTCACTAACAATCTTATCGCCGATTATGAAACCACAAAATAAATAACTCCAGTCCTACCTGATCTCTTACCCCTTATCGCATTTTATCTGACGACAGAGATATCAATCTACTCCCGAGACACTCCATCGACATTCGGAAACACACGTCCATTCACGCATCCACAATTAACCAAGCTTAAAATAACAATTGCACGGAATTAACTATATTTCAGTATACCAAACGATCAATTTACGTTTACCATTTTCTATGACACTCAACCCCGGGCGAGTGTGGCCGGACGGGACAGCCGCGGCCGGTGAAAAAAATATGTTCCAACGTTTCTTATTTGGGGTGAATAAGGTAAACACCACGTGCAAAGGAAAATAAATGGAGGAGGAGGAGGAGGAGGGGAGGAGGAGGAGGAGGAGGAGGAGGAGGGAGGAAGAGGAGGAAAAGGAGGAAAAGGAGGGGGAGGAGGAGGAGGAGGAGAAGGACGAGAGGATGAGGATGAGGATGAAGATGATGATGATGATGATGATGATGATGATGATGATGATGATGATGAGATGATGATGAGAGATGAGAGGGAGGAGGATAAAGAGGAAGAGGGGGGATCAATAGTAGGAGGTGGTGGATGATGAGGAGCAGCAGCAAGAGGAAGAAGAGGAAACAGAGGAAGAGGAGAAGAAAAGGAAGAAGACGAAGATGAAGAGAAAGAATAAAAGAAAGACGAAGAAGAAAAAGAATAGCAAGGAGAAAAGAGAAAAGGGAAGGAAAAAAGAAAATGAATGAAAGAAAATGGCATATATAAATATCATATTTTTGTATTTTTCGTCTGTCCTTCACATAATACCAAGAAAAGAACTGAAAATGGAAAACATGTGAACAAATACGAAAAGGCAAGAAGAAGAAAGCGTAAAAAAGATAAAAGAAAGTGAGGAAAGAAAAAAAAAGCGGAAGGAGGGAAGGAGGGATGGAGGCGAAGCAGCTGGCGCCTCCCACCCCCCACCCCCACCCCACCCCCCTTCGCCCGTCTTGGATATTGGGATTATCGGCACACCTGTCGCGGGATTACTGGTACAACCGGTGTGGGATTACCTTCGCCCCGGCCCTTGCGCGGATTACGGCCACGACACTTGGCGGACGTATTTTATCATTATTCTTTATCGGCGCAGAATCCACAAAACCCCGGATCACTCTCGCCTCTGCTTCATCATTTCTAACAACTCGCACTCTGTCTCGGTTTCTTTTCCATGACAATGAACAATTTTCGCGAAATAAAACCTAATCTAAAATCTATTCTAATCGTTTTTTTTTTTTTTTTTTTTTTTTTTTTTTTTTTTTTTGGGGGGGGGGGTTGTTTTCATGCACAACCTTGTTACCTTTTCATTCCGGGTGGTTGAGAGACTCCTCGAGTGAGCAAACTTCATTCCAGGTTTACATTTAGTTTCGCGTCTATTATTCAAAATATATTAATTCTAGTTAATGGTATACATAATTTCATATTATTAAGTCAGTTAATTAATGTTAGTTACATTAGACATTGCATTATCTTATACTAAGAATGACTGCCTGTTGACCAGGTCTGTACATATTCAGCATTACCTTTTCAAATTTAATTTTCATGCACCCTTTGAACAATACTGTGTAACCCCAATCAATAACTTTCATTTTCGTTATCGTGTGATTTTACAGAAGAAAAATAATATTCAACTTACCTTTCCCTTTTCCACCTTTAAACAAGAGACTAGCAGAAAACACCAAGATTTATTTATAGCGGGAACGTGTTGTATTGTGTTCTAAAACAAAGACGCGCGCGCGTGCCTACATACACACACCAACACCCACCCACCCACCCACACACACACACGCACACACGAAAGAAAAGAGTAAATAAGATATAATATAGGAAGAGAGAGAGAGAGAGAGAGAGAGAGAGAGAGAGAGAGAGAGAGAGGAGAACGA
>NW_020872260.1:122500-135000 GCF_003789085.1 Penaeus vannamei
AAGAATAAATCACTTTTTCCTATAGAATCATAAACAGATGACAGCCTGTAGGCCTATATCCCTCCGTATCAGTGGGAAGCGATGCAGGTTCCCTCTCAGCACCCAATCCTTTTTTATCCTTCCAAGACACTAAGTGGTGCTAACAATAACGAGGCATGCAAAAAAGTAGAGCAAGTATGATAACATTAATCAAAATAGTATGTGTCAACATTAATGACCTAACAATAAAACAAGGAAAGACGACAGAAAGGAGAGAGGGAAGCAATGAGACGGAGGAGGAACAAGACCTAGAAAAATACGGGAGAAGTAGGAGGCGGAGACGCCGAGGGATCCTGAAACACGCGGCTCTTAAAGTTTGTCACGGGCTTCACCAGCAGAGAAGCTGCTTAGTTCTCACGTTTCTCCAGATCGATGAAGTCCTCCAAGTGTGTAATCGGCCAGAAGGGTCCAGGCTGCCCCTTCCCTCTCCTCCTTCCTGCCCCTCCCTTCCCCCCTTTCCCCCCTCTCCTATCCTCTCTTCTGCCCTCCCTTTACTCCATTTCCCCATTCCCTCTGCCCTGCCCTTCCTTTTCTCCCTTTCCCTTTTCCCTTACCACTCCTCTCTCTTGCCCTTCATTTCCTCTCTTCCCCTTTCCCCTCTCCACTCCTCTCCTGCCCTTCCTTTACTCCCTTCCCTCTACCCTCTCCTTTCTTCTACCCCTACTTTACTACTTTCACTCTCTATCCTGTCCTTCCTGATCTCTTTCCTTCATCGTTCTCCTTACCCATTCCACGTCCTTACCACCTCTGTCTTCGTCTCCGTCTACATTTCCTCAACCTTCTCGTCTCTGCCTCTCCACTTCTTCCTACCACCATTCCTACTTTATCCCATTTCCCTAAATTCTTGTTCTTTCTTCAATTCGCATGTCTTTTATATCTTTTTTACATCTTTCTATAAATAACAAAATCAATATATAAATAAAGAACGCACACGCACAAATCCGCACTTAAAATTGACATCCGTCTTGACAAGATGGGCAGGGAGGGAGAAGGAGGGAGGGGGGAGAGGGGGAGAGAGAGAGGAGGAGAGGAGGGAGAGAGAGAGAGGAGAGAGAGGAGAGGAGGAGAGAGAGGAGAGAGAGGAAGAGAGAGAGAGAGAGAGAGAGAGAGAGAGAGAGAGAGAGAGAGAGAGAGAGAGAGAGAGAGAGAGAGAGAGAGAGAGAGAGAGAGAGAGAGAGAGAGAGAGAGAGAGGAGAGAAAGAAAGAAAGAAAGAAAGAGAGAGGAGAGAAAGAAAGAGAGAGAGAGGAGAGAGAGAAAGAGAGAAAGAGAAAGAGAGAGAGAGACCAGCTCGAGGTAAAGGCTTATTTGGATATTGCTATGGATGGAGCGGGGCGGCGGGGTGGGTGGGGTTGAGCGGGGCGGGGTGAGGGTTGACCCTGTGCGGCAGAGCTCAGTGCCCTTGACCATCAGTGTGGCGAATGTTGACATATTATTCCACGCGGCAGAGAGGTTCTTTGGAGCTGGATAATAACTTGTATTGTGGGGAGATCCGAGAGAAAGTGGAGTGGGAGTAAAGGAGGGGTGGAGTTGGGGTGGGATGGGGGAGGAATGGGGTACAGGAGTGGAGTGGGGAAGGAATGGGGGTACAGGAGGAGGGGTGAGGTGGGGGAGGAATGGTGTAAAGGAGGAAGGATGGAGTGGGTGTAAAGGAGGAGGGTGGAGTGGGGTACAGGAGGAGGGGTGGAGTGGGGGTACAGGTGGAGGAGTGGAGTGGGGGAGGAACGGGGGTACAGGGGGAGGGGTGAAGTGGGGAGTAAAGGAAGAGTTGAAGTGGAGGGAGGTGGGAAATGGGAGGAGACCTCAAAGAGGGAAGAGAGGAGGAGGAGTGAATGTGAATAGCAGGGGGAGGAAGGCCACAGACGGATGATAAAGAACAGGGATGGAAGGGAGGGTGATAAGGGTCAGAACAGAAGTGAACGGATAAAAAAAAAAAAAAAAAAAAAAAAAAAAAAAAAAAAAAAAAAAAAAAAAAAAAAAACGCAGTATCGAAAAAAATATACATAACAGATTTGAAAAAAACTTGTATGTGACGTAAAAGAGCAACACGAGGAAGAAACAAAACGAGATAAAACAGAAATGCAAATAAAGGAATTAAGAAAATGGTACTTCGCGTACAGAAAAAAACAAGAAACGGAGCAAATGAAACGAGAGCAGGAGAGACAGATGAGGAAAAAGAGAAAGATGAAGCAGAGCTGTAATATCGGGGCCCAAACAAGAGCTTTGGGAGGAAGGAAGGGGGAGGTGGAGGATGAGGATGAGGAGGGGATGATGATGAGGAAAACTAAGAGGTGAAGGAGGAGGGGGAAGATGAGGTTGGGGAGGGGAGGAGGAGGGGATGATGATAATGATGATGAGGGGGAAGGAGGAAGAGGAAGGAGGAGGGAGAGGAGGAGAGAGAGGGGGAGGAGGAAAAGAAGGAGGGGAGGACGGGTGGAGTAGGAGTAGGAGAACGGGTGGAGTAGGAGGAGGAGGAGGGGTGGAGTAGGAGGAGGGGGGAGGAGAGAGAGAGGGGGAGAGGGGGAGGAGAGGATATAGAGAGGAGAAGAAGGGGAGGAGAGGAGAGCGAGGGGGGAGAAAACTCATTTCATTAATTGGTAGTTTTGTTCTGGTGGAAGATTTTTCTTCCCTTTCAGCTTTTGGTCCTCCTCGTCAGCCATTATTCTTGTTGCCTCTCGCCCCCCTCCTTTCTCTCCATTTCTTTTATTTTTTTCCCTTTCTTTTCTTCGGCTAGTCATTATTTTGTTTCCTTTCTTTGGGCCACTCCATCTGTTCCTGCTTTTTATATTTTTTCCCCCGTGGCTTATTCTCCGTCCTTTCTTTCCAACCTCCTCCCCCATATTCTCTCTTAGAATTACATTAATATATTCATTAGCCTCCGTATCACAACGCTACTTGCCGCAGTACCTTATTGTGATCATGAATAATGTTCCGTTTCCCTATCATTATACACGGAATGGCCTTGCATTTTTCATAGCTTCTCTATCCATTTGCATATCCATTTTAAATCTGGGACGAACAAACGCAACATCAAAGATAAGTGGGCTCAACAGGTAGGTATTTCTCTCGTTAATCCGACACACTCTCAGACAGTTATTTGTTCCGACGCACCAACAACGAGGGCCGCGCGTCAATCCTGCCGAGGAAAATCGTATATATATCATTTAATCATCGCCGTCAGTCCGTGTCATCAGCATCCGTGATTTCGCATCCGTCCGCGAGAAGTCCACCTCCGAAGTCCGAAGTCGAAGTCCACCTCCGAAGTCCACCTCTTCGAAAAAGTCCTCCGCAACAAGAAGAAGAAGAAGATGTTTCCGAGGCACGCAGGGCTCCGGGCACTCTGAGAATCCCAAGTGTCTCGGTTGCATATTTGTCCTCGAGCGACAGTGCCAGTTGAAGTGTCAGGCGGGGAAGACTGTTTTTTCCAAAGATTCATTCGTATCATATTTATACATTTCTTATTTAATCACTATCTGTGTGTATATTTCCCTACGTACTAATACAACTATTGCGTACTATTTTTTCTTTCTAAATACTGAAAATTTAAGAGGAGTATTGCAGCGTGGACCTTTCCTATCCCTCCTTCCCCTTCCCTTCTTTCTTTCCTTTCTCTTCCTCGCTTCTTCACTCTTTCTCCCTCTTTCTTTTATCAAACCTTTACTGAGCCTCCGTCTGTACTCCCCCCTCCGCCCCCGTCTCGCCGCCCCCCGTTTTCCCTCAGGCCCTGTCTCGTTCCGCCCGCTGCGAGCCTCCCCTCCTCGCCCGGCACTTCCTCCGCCTTCCCACCTCCCTCAGGTAGGCGGACATCACCTCCGCTGTTGACAGCCCCCTCCTCGCCCCGCCGCCTCCCCCGGCGCATATCTCGGGGACACCGGCACTATGCCTCCTCGTCGGCCTCCTTTCATAAGCAGCGCTATTGTCTGGCTCTTTCCTCCTCCTCCTCCTTATCCACCACCTCCTCCTCCTCCTCCTCCTCCTCGCTTTTGGTTTATTCTTACTTTTTCGGTTCCATCGGTTGTCTGCCTGACAGTCTATCCTCGCCCGCAAACGTAGACAGACACATATATATTCCATCTCTTTACTTGTATAAGTATCTCCTTATGCTCACTCACTCTCCGAGCTAGCAAGCGAGGGACGAGGGAGGGAGGAGGAAGCAGGGATGGAGAGATAAACTAACAGATGGGTATAATGAATGGATGAACGGATGAATGACTGAGGAAGAGAGAGGGGAAGGGTGGAGGGGAAGAGAGAGGGGGAGGCTGAAGGTGTGTGTGTGTGTGTGTGTGTGTGTGTGTGTGTGTGTGTGTGTGTGTGTGTGTGTGTGTGTGTGTGTGTGTGTGTGTGTATGTGTTGTGTGTTGTGTGTGTGTGTGTGTGTGTGTGTGTGTGTGTGTCTGTGTGTGAGAATAAGAATAAATCGACAGCTAAGAACGCGGGTCAGTCTGGCATGCCGTTTCCCGCTGTGGAGCAGTTGAGTTTTAGATGTGCGGCAAAAGGTAGTGACAAGAGGAAGATTATCGAAGATACGTGAGAGAGGAGCAGGAGAGGACGGGGGAGAGGGGAGGAGAGCAGAAAGAGGAAAAGGAGTGGGAGGGGGAGCAGGAAGGGAAAGGGAGGGGAGGGAGAGCGGGAAGGGAAGGGGAAGAAGGGGAAGGGGAGGGTGGGAGGAGGGAGAGCAAAGCGGAGTGATAG
The DNA here is from genome assembly GCF_003789085.1 of Penaeus vannamei. NCBI lineage: Eukaryota > Metazoa > Arthropoda > Malacostraca > Decapoda > Penaeidae > Penaeus > Penaeus vannamei. Next base: position 127,229 of record NW_020872260.1, read on the forward strand.
AGGTAGGATATCCAGAGGAAAGAAGAGGCTGAAAAATGTCGGAGGAGGGAATAGGGGAGAGGAGGAGATAAAGGGGAAGGAGAGGAGAGAGACAAGGGAGAAGGAAGAAAAGGAGGGAAGACATCGATAAACGGGGAGAGGGATCGGGGGGAGGGAAAGAGGGAGGAGAGAAGAGACAGAGGGGGGAGGTGACAGCTATACCGATACCGGCGAGCTCCTCCTCACAGAGGGAGAGAAATGACATGGGAGGAAGGGGAGGCAGAGAAAAGGGGGGCGAGGAGAAACGGCGGAACGAAAGGGCAGGAAATGGAGGCTGCAGGACCGTGAGAGGGGAACAACGTGGGGAAGGGGGGGGGGGGAGAGAGGCCAAAAAATTCGACTGTACGCGATATGGACGTAAATGGACGTGCCCTGAGAGGTAGGGAAAGAGGATAAAGGTGGGGGGGGAGGTGGAAGGTGGGGGAGGGTCTCTGGAGGGACACCTGGAATTGGAGTGCGGGGACAGGTGAAAACAAGGAGAAAATGGGCAAGAAAGGCGGAAGGAAAGGAATGGAAGGGGCGGGACAGGGAAGGAGGAAGCAGAAAAGAGAGAGAGAGAGAGAGAGAGAGAGAGAGAGAGAGAGAGAGAGAGAGAGAGAGAGAGAGAGAGAGAGGAGCAGAGAGAGAGAGAGAGAGAGAGAGAGAGAGAGAGAGAGAGAGAGAAAGAGAGAGAAAGAAAGAAAGAGAGAAAGAGAGAAAGAGAGAAAGAGAGAAAGAGAGAAAGAGAGAAAGAGAGAAAGAGAGAAAGAGAGAAAGAGAGAAAGAGAGAAGAGCGAGAGCTTGCATGTCTCCTTCATCATCGTACTCGACCCCCCCCCCCTCCCTCTATCCTTCAACGGCGACCCACCACATTACCTTGACCTTGCAGCCCCGCGAGAGGAAACCTCCGCCGTCGCCGCAGCTAGTTAATTAAGCTCACCTGAGACGTACGTACCTGTGAGAAAAGAGAAACACATTATTACCTGTCAACGGCCACATTTCCGCACACACACACTGCCGACGCGACTCGCTGCATCTTGAACTTTGCAAGGCACGTTAAGTCTTCCCTTTCTTCTTCTTCTTCTCTCCTCCTTCTCTTTCTCCTCTTCTTTTTCTTTCATCTTCCTTCCTCCTTCATCCTCCTCAATCATCTCTCTCTTCCTCCTCCTCCTCTCCTTTTCTCCCCAGTTCTCCCTCCTTGCTTACTTCTTCCCGTTTTCTCTTTTAATTTTCCTGGTAAGACTCCCTGCTGTTCTATTTCGCTTGCATTTTCTTCATAGCGCTATCACTTTTCTACTCAAACTAATCGCCTTCAAGTCCTTCTCAAATTGCATCTTCTCTTTTTATCAACTCTCACTTTCCATCTCTTTTTCTCCTCTGCCGCTGCTCTATTTAGTGTTTTATATTTTCATGTCCTGTATAAACATCGTATGTGCGCTATCGTTTTTTAGTGTTTGTGTGTGAGTGTGTGTACGTGCGTGCGTGTGTGAGCGCGAGCGTTTGTGTGCCTATGTATATGTGAGTGGTGTATAAATGTACAGCGAATAAAACATAACACACAATAAACATTTAATCTACTCTCATCAAATATCCGGTAATCGAGAGAAAATTAAGAGAAAACAAGCTCTTCACCTTAGAACTCTACGGATAAAACACGCCAACGAATAATTAAAAAAATATAAAATATATGCCTATCATACTTACACGGCCAATCATTGTCTACTCCGCTGTCTAATATTATCTAATTCCACGTTCTTCTCTCCATCCCTGCTAAAAGTACACCAAATTCTTAACGAAGCCGCTTCCATGTATCAACTTCATTACACCAAACCGCCATTCTCAGACATCCACAAATATTAGACCGCATTCCCTATCTGTTTGAACCGCACAGTCTTCTCCGATTCCCAGTGGACGTGGATGTGTCAGCAAGATCGTAATCATAAAACTTTTTGGGGGACACTTCCGGGTTCATATTTGTTTCATGTATACTCAAATATATGCATAATTATAAGTAAAAAAGTATAGTGATAAATAAATCAAGACACACACACAAATATATAAACACATGATATATGCATGTATGCATTTACATCTACATTTGGCCAACTATATATGTACATGCATATTAAAAATCGGCACATATATGTTTTATATTTGTACAATAGATATATCCTGCCATACGCAAATCCTCCCATCCATACATTACCAAACACTCCTCTCTCTAATCCTAAACACTGCGCTAAATATGCAGACAACAGACGCATAAAAATGTAAAAATACCCAGCAATCATAGTACCAGCTAATACCACACGCAGGTTCTCTTCCACTGCCTGTCTGTCTGTCTGTCTGTCTGTCTGTCTGTCTGTCTGTCTGTCTAGTATGTCTGTCCCCTCCCTCTTCCTTCTCTCTCTCCTCTCTCCTCCTCCTCCCTCCCTCACTAACTCACTCACTCACTCACTCACTCCCTCTCTCTCTCTCTCCCTCTCCCCCTCCCTCCCTCCGCATCCCCCGCAGGCACAGTTGAGAACCGCACTTGGCACTGCGACCGCTTCCCGACGCCAGTGCCACACTTTATTGCCCCAAGCCTCCCGTTATAGCTGTTATGGGGACACAACACCTCGTCCCCATTCGAAAAAATACAAATGCCTCCACTCAGCCACATGGGCCCGCTGCGCCCCGAGTGCAGATCTCGCCCCCCGCCTGTTTTACGTCTCCGCACATGTGAAACTTTGCTTGAATTGCCTCTCTCGAAACAGTCCGTATTGCTGTTGCTGTCACGATACAAAATCTTATTCATAAAAGAAAAGTAGTAATGTCATAATCGTATCATAAGTAGTAAAATCAATAACAATAATGTTAGTACTACTACTGCTCCTACAACTAAAAAACGATTACTACTTCTACTAACAATGATTATGACGAAAAATAATAACATACTTCTATAAACACTAATGACAACAATGACAATGTTCCTGGCAAAAACACGACAATAAGGTAAATATCAGGATAGCAAAGATATTCATATCAAGACCAAAATATTACCATCAATCAATAAATAGTGAAAAAAACAGCAGCACCTCTAAATGAAGCGTGAATGGAGAGGAGGAAAACTAGGGGAAGGGGGAGAGAGAGTACAGAGAGAGGGAGGAAGGGAAAGGAGAGGGGGAGAAGGGAGGAGAAGAGAGGGAGAAGAGGGAGAGAGGGGAGAGAGAGGAGAGGAGAGAGAGAGAGAGAGAGAGAGAGAGAGAGAGAGAGAGAAGATGAGAGAGAGAGAGAGAAGAGAAGAGAGAGAGAGAGAGAGAAGAGAGAGAGAGAGAGAGAGAGAGAGAGAGAGAGAGAGAGAGAGAGAGAGAGAGTAGAGAGAGAGAGAGAAATGAGAAGAAGAGCAGTTCTAAGCAAACAATAATCATCGGAGACTGTGTTTGTGTCCCTGTTGCCTCCGTGTTTGTCTCTCGCCCCGAAACAAACAAGCCGACACGCCACCTTCCGACGCCGCTGCGTAACGGGACGGTTTCCTGCGAGGGGGGCATGGTGGGGGGGAGAGGAGCGAGAAGGAGAAGGGGGAGTAAAGGGGGAAGAGAAGGAGCAGAAGAAGAAAGGAAAGGGAAGGGATGGAGAAGAGAAGAAAGAGAAGGGGAGGGAGTAAAGGAGAAAGAGTAAAGTGGAAAGAGAAGGGGAGGGAGCTGAGGGGAAAGACAAGGAGAGGTAATAAAGGTAATAGAAAGGGAAACACAAGAGGCGAAAGAGAGGGGAGGAAAAAGAGGAGAAAGAGCAGGGGAGAGAAGGGAAGCGCGAAAGGGAAAGAAAGGAAGAGAGGTAGAGGGAAATGAGAGGGGGAAGGAGAGCGAGGGAGAAGAGGGGGGGAAGAGGGAGCCACCAGAGGGAAGATAGGGAAGGTGTGTGATGTGTAGCTATATCCCAACACATGTATCGCGAGCATTTACACAGACGAGTCCCGGTAAACACACGGTCCTCAAACAAACTGGATTCCAGAACAAAAGGCAGCGCAAAATATTTACTCCCGTTCGATCTATTACCCCCGAAGCACCGACCTTTTCATAAAGCCCATAAATCCACACGCATTAAAAGAAATCAACTACAAAGAAATGAAAAAAAAATTTAATATTAAATATATACATAAATTAACAAATAGGTAAATATGCAAACAAACATCTCGCCCGGATTCCACATGAGCGCTCCACTTTCGAAAAAAAATCGCAAACATTTCACAATATTTGCAAATTCAGATTTAATACGATGTTTTCCAAGCAGCCGATTTTTGCCTGCCCCCCCCCCCCTCCGTGCTAAACCCCCAACCCTCCCCTCCGCCGTTCGTAGATAGCCGTTTAAACAACAAATACAGAGGGAAAGTGTGTGTACCTTTCGGGCTATCATGAAATATTCCAGAATTCCTCTCCTTCATTTTTTTCCTCTTTCTCTCTATCCATCTCCGCTTCCCTTCCGCGCCACTATCTTTTTCTTTTATATCTTCGCACTGACGAACGGAAGATAGACTAAAAGACAGAAAAACATAGAGACAGAGGTAAGGAAAAAACAAGGAAGGGGAGGGGAAGGGGAGGGAAGGGAATGAGGAGTGAAAAGGAGTAGGAGAGTCGAGTGAGAGAGAGGAGAGGAGAGAGTTGGGGAGGAGGAGGGAGGGAGGGGAGAGAAGAGAGAGGAGAGAGGGAGAGGGAGAGAGGGAGAGGGAGAGGGAGAGGGAGAGGGAGAGAGAGAGAGAGAAGATTCGAGGAGAGGGAGAGGGAAGAGGGGAGGGAGAGGGAGAGGGAGAGGAGAGAGGAGAGGGAGAGGGAGAGGGAGAGGAGAGGGATGAGGAGAGGGAGAGAGAGAGAGAGAGAGGACGAGATGAGAAGGAGAGAGAGAAGAAAGAGACGAGAGAGGAGAGAGAAGAGAGAGAGAAAGATAGAGAGAGAGAGACTTATGCCGCAATCAGCATAACAGATATCAACAACATACCAATATCGATATTGCGATTAAAAGATTCCAAGCTCAATAACAAATCTTTCAAATTCATACTTACAATAAAATAATAACAAAAAAAAATAATAAAACAACAATGATAGCAGCAGTAATGGTAATAGGAGCACTTGTGTATTCGTAATATTTTTCGCATTATCTTCATTATCTGAAATAGTTTTGGTTGTAATACCAATGACAACGATGAAGACGAGCCTAAAAAATATTACAAAAATATATAATTAAATTTATAGAAATAATGCGCGAATAAGAAATATAACAATAAATATATAAATTTCAGTAATAAATAAAACAATAATAGCAAATAATAACAATAACAATAACAATAATAACAACAATAATAATAATAATAATAATAATAATAATAATAATAATAATAATAATAATAATAACAATAACAGCAAAAACAACAAGGACGATGATAAAAACACTAATCACTAATTAAAAATAACACTGCCAAAAGAGCCGAGAGACATCGACGAGCCTCGGAAGGCCACGGAGGAGCAGCCAGCCCCCGCAGCCTCCGTGCTTCCCTCGCCTGTCCCACATGCAACCCTAATCTCACCCAGAGGTCTCTCCTGCCTTCCCCTCTCTCCTTTTATCTCAGGTCATAGGCGTCCCAGGTCAACACGCTTTCAACCGGACACTAACAAAATGGGCGGTGACACACAAAGGAAGAGAAACCATAATTCAAATAAAAAATATTAGAAAAGAAGTATACAGATAAAGACAATAAATAAACAAATAAATAAATAAAAAAAACGCACGCACATATTGCCGAGTCAACTCAAAGGCATAAAAATGTCCTGGGAGACGAAACATGAGGATGAAAGATGGAGGGCTCTTCCTCCCTTGCTGAACGACGAAACTCCCGGGAAGCCATGCACAAACAATCACCAAACACACCTAGAGCCACACTGATGTCCATGACTCGGGGGGCCTTTTGCCATTGCCACAGACACTTCGGATGCCACTGAGGACGCAACCCGATGCCTCTACTCCCAGAGTCGCCTACCTCGCCTCTCTCACCACCTGTTGGCAGACGGCTCTACTTCCAACGCTGGTGCTTCTTGGGGCCGTATCCTATTCCCCTCGTTTCACTTTCCCTCCATCCCCCAAGCCCTATAAACCCTTATCACTATCATCAGTCTCGTCACCACTTTCTTAATATCAAGACTTCCAGACTGGAAAATTAACATGGCTGACATAATGCTAACACCATGTTATATGAACCACTAACCTTTACTACTATACCATTTTTACTAAAAAGTTGTCCATGGGAACCAATAAAAATCATAACCTACCGCAGCAACTCCTCTTGGGCGAGTTTTATAGCAATAACAGCCGAGAAAAAACCAAAAGGACATTCAGTAGTCGTGACCGAATCAGGAAATAATTCATATACTGAATATTCCGCTGAACCTAATAAAAGACTAAGTGTTCAGTACTGGTCCCATACAAGCCCCCCCCCTTATTTTCTAAGACTTGGCCCATTGTTCAATTCACGGCTGTGTGTGTGAATGTGACTAAGTGAACGAGCTTAGTGTGTGAATCAAACAGCCATGTAAACGGCAGGGAGGAAGGACGGAATGTGTGTGTACACGTGCATGTGTGTGCGTTTGTGTGAGAGTGAGCGAGTGAGAAAAAACTGAGTGAGAGGGAGTGAATGGGAGAGAGAGAAGAGAGGAGAGAGAGAGGAGAGAAAGAGAAGAGAAGGAGAAGAGAGAGAAGAGAGAAGAGAGAAAGGAGAAAGAGAGAGAAGAGAGAGAAGAGAGAGAAGAGAGAGAGAGAAAGAGAGAGAAGAGAAGAGAAGAGAAGAGAAGAGAAGAGAAGAGAAGAGAAGAGAAGAAAGAGAGAAGAGAGAGAAGAGAAGAGAAGGAGAAGAGAAAGAGAAGAGAAAGAGAAAGAGAAAGAGAAAGAGAAGAGAGAGAGAGAAGAGAGAGAGAGAAGAGAAGAGAAGAGAGAGAAGAGAAAGAGAAGAGAAGAAGAGAAGGAGAGAGAAGAGAGAAGAGAAGAGAGAGAGAGAGAGAAGAGAGAAGAGAAGAGAAGAGAGAGAGAGAGAGAGAGAGAAGAGGAGAAGCGAGAGAGAGAGACATACATAAATGACCTGATATCCAGAGAGATGTAGCGACCCGAAGTACCGGAGAATAACCCAGAGGATTTACGTTGTTCAGAAATCCCCGGGATTAAGACTTCTGTATGGGAAAGAAAAAAGGCAGGAACATTGGGATGACCTTTATCCGAATTGTAAATATGTGGCGTTCGTTTGTCCGCCCTCTGGTACGCCCCTTCGACGTGGTCAATATTCTCTCAAACAAAACAGGAGCCACAGGCGCATACGAAAGATAAGATAAAACATAAAATAAAAAAGAAAGAAAAAAAAGAAGTTGATCCACATTCATATATATTTGCATATACATACGCATATTGATGTAGATCCAAAATTCATAACCAATTCTGTGTTTCTGCCGGTTTCCATTTGTCTACCTGCCGTTCTTCTCTCCCAGGCGCATGCGTCAAATAAACTTTTTTTGTGTAATCCCAGGCAGAAAAAGGGGGGGAGTTATCCCCTTCTGCTGAGCAGCCAGGTCACTACGGCTGCGATTATAGGATTATCCAGGATTAGCGTCGAACGCATGACGGAGGCTACGCCCCGGGGCACGGAAACGAAAAAAAAAAAAAAAAAGCCGAGTTACGCCTCCGTCGCGTTTCCCCTTCCTCTTCGCCGGCAACCGCTGCCGATTCGTGGGCTTCCACCT
>NW_020872260.1:140000-142500 GCF_003789085.1 Penaeus vannamei
AGGCGCAAGTACTAAGGATGTGTTAATACTCAGGTACGGAACAGCCGAGAGCAACCGCCCAATCATACCGGTACAAGGGGAAAGAGTGCATGGGGAGAGAGGGATGGGAAGCAAGGAGAGAAGACACGGAAGGGGAGGGATGGGAAGGAAGAGGAGGAATGGGAAGGGAAGATCGGGATGGAAAGGAGTGAAAGGGATAAAAAAGGAGAGGAATGGAAAGGAGAGGGATGGGAAGCAAAGAGGGAGGCAGGAAGAAAAGGAGAGGGATGGGAAGAGACGGTGGAAGGGAAAGTTGGATAAGAAGGATAAAGATGGAGGGGAAGGATGGAGAAGGATAGGGCGAAGGAGAGGATGAGAAGGGAGGAGATTGGCGGGAAGCAAATGGACGGAAGAAGTGGGAAAGAAAAGAAAGAGGGATAAAAATGAGGGAGAGAAAGAAAGAAAAGAGCAGGAAAGAGAGCAATGGAAAGGAAGGAAAGACATGAGAAGGAAAATGGTAGGAACAAAGAGAAGAGTGATGGAAAGGAAAGACACGAAATGAGAAGGAAGGAGGCAGTTGGGAAAGAGGAAGGATGAGAAGGAAAGAGGCATCTGAAAAAGAAAAAGAAAGATAGGAAGGAAGGAAATGCACGAAAAAGGAAGGAGCGAATTTGGAAGGAAGGAGAGTGATGGCAGGCGCGAGAAGAGGATATTCGCGTGAGGACAAACCATAAAAAAGGGAAATGAGGTAATCAGTATTGCCCCGGGGAGGTAAAAATCTCCCCCTGCCAGAATTCTTATAAATGGGAATATCAAATTCATTATGATGGCATTGCGGGAGCCACAGCAAGGAGATTACTGGAGAGACGGAGACCAGATGTCAGGCTGGGGAGAGGCTAGGGGACGAAAGGGGAGATAGGAGGAAGAAAAAGGGAATGGGGAGATGATAAAGGGAGGAGCAGGGAGATAGGAGGAAGAGAAATGGAACGAGGGAGATGCTAAAGGGAGGAACAGGGAGATAGGAGGAAGAGAAAGGGAACGGGGGAGAATAAAGGGAATAACGGGGAGATAACTGGAAGAAAAAAGGATTGGGGAGAGGTTAAGGGGAGGATAGGAGAGATAGGAGGAAGAGAAAGGGAGTGGGGAGAAGCTAGTGGGAGGAAAAGCTAGGCAGAAGGAAGGGAAAGGAACTGGGGAAAGGCAAAGAGGAGGAAAAGTGAGACAGGAGGAAGGGAAATGGACCAGCGGGAGTCAAGATGGAGAAAAAGAGGGAAATAGAAGGAAGAAAAAGGGACTATGGAGAGATGTGGAACAAAAGAGATGGAGGAAGAGAAAGGAACCTGAGAGAGTCTGAGGGAAGAAAAGGGAAATGTGAAGATGAGTAAGGAGAGGAGGGATCTGAGAAAGAAAGGGGAAAGAGAAGGAAGAGAATGGAACTAAGAGAAAAGAGGAAAAAAAAACGAAAACGAATTGTGAGAACGCGTCTGGTGGGGACAGCATGACCAGAAATGGGAAGAGGGTGAAACCAAATAATACAATGTTAAGATGCGAAGAGGGAGGAAACACAAACGAAGAGGAGAGTTGCAATACGATTGAAGAACTAAATAGTAAAAGGAAGTTAAAAGGTATTATATATAATACACACACACACACACACACACACACATATATAATATATATATATATATATAATATATATATATATATATATATAATATACATAACACATATATGTATATATCCATATATAACATATACATACACATATATACACACATACACACATATATATATGTGTGTATTATATATATATATATATATAATATATATATATATATATATATATATATACATATATACATACATATATATATATATATATATATATATATATATATATATATATATATATACATATACATATATACATACACACACATATATATGAATGTATATATATATATATATATATATATATATATATATATATATATATATAATATATATATACATACATACATATGCACACACATATACATAATATATGTATATGTATATGTATATGTATATATATGTATATATATATATATATTATATATATATATATATGCATATGTATATATAATATAGTATATATATATATATATATATATATATATATATATAACATATATACATATATAATACATATATATAAATATTATATATATATATATATATATATATATATGCATACATATACATATACATACACAAACATATATATGCACATATATATATAAATATATACACACACATACATATGCACATATATATATATATATACACACACATACACACATACATATATAAATATACACACACATACATATGCACATACATATATAAATATATAAACACACATACAGAGAAAAAAGACTCCCAGACCCGCCCTTTCAACGCACTGCCACCCACTGTGTTTCTTATCTCTTCCTTTGCCACTTTTCCCTCCTTATTCCCACTTTCCTCATACTTATCCCAA
>NW_020872260.1:152337-167337 GCF_003789085.1 Penaeus vannamei
ATGGTAATATAAATGCTATATAATACATGTCCTGCCCATGGTATGTTAATAGAGAGGTGAAGACGTAGAAGGCAGGTCGAGGCCTCCAATGAGCTGACAGAAACCAGAGCGTAATGTAATTGGCCATGTGAGGCAAAAAGACCATGGACAGACAGACCGCTTTAGCCCCTTAGTTGTGTGAAAGAGGCGGCCGCAAGCAGAGGCGCAACCCTGATCTTTGAGCTGGCTCTGGTGCATGCCCAATTGACTCTTGGAGAAGACTTGAGATGGAGGGCGTTATAGATGGAGAGAGAAGACTAAGTCCCCGTGGAAGCAAACGCATATAGCAATGATTATGGGGTGCGAGAGACAAGACGAGTGCTGAGTAGAACACGACAGGGAGGCGGGAAACACTGTTCAGGTGCTCTCCCTCGTCTGAAACTTGCTTAGCTTGCATCAATACACACAGACCCTCTCTCTCGCCTCTCTCCCATCTCCCCGTCTCCTCTCCGCACACCCCCAGCCCGCCCCCCCCCCTTCTTCGCCCTGCTAGCCGCCCATCTCAACACTTTACAGATTCTTAAGGGGAATTTACAGTGCATTCATCCACGTCGTCGTCAATCTGCCCTCCCTCCATTCCCGTCTTCCCTCGCCCAGGGGATGACGCTTTGTTTCTGGGCTAAAGCTCTTAAAATCACGGTTCTTTCCTCACTGAATGCTCACTGAAACAAACACAAACAAGCTCACAAACATTTACAAACAGAAAATAAATATACAACCACGCTCACAAAATATATTTGCAAACTACACACACACACATACACACACACACGCACACACGCACACACACACACACACACACACACACACACACACGAGGTAAATATTGGATCTTCCCGGGCCTGTGTTATCTCCCCCTGCAGAGCCTCCTCTTCTCGCATCGCTGGGCCGTCTCCTCTTTCTGCTCCTGCTGCTCCTGCTCCTTTTCCCCTACTCATCCCCCTTCCCGCCCCTTAATCTTTTTTCTCCATCTCCTAATTTTCGTCCTCGCCCTGCTTTCCATCCATCATCTCCGCTCCGTACACGGCGGCGCTTAGATTACCGTAACACTTCCGTTTCCAGCTTCTTCATTCTGCAATTCTTCTTATGTTGCGTGTCTGCTTGCATGTCACACAGTCCACGCAAGGGCTGAGCCAAGACTAGCGTTACACTGGCCATTCCTTCTTATATTGACCATTTCTTCCATTATAATGACATTTCTCCCTTACATGGGTCGTTCCTCCCGCACAGAGGGCATTTCTTTCTTACACCCGCTATTTCTACTTCGAACTGGCTTATCTTCCTTATAATATTATATATATATATATATATATATATATATATATATATATATATAATATATATATATATACATATATATAATATATAGTTATATGTATAGACATGTACATAAATAAAGACACACACACACATATATATTAGACATACATACCATTCTTACCAAGTCCTCCCTTTCTCCCTTACGTCGATCCTCTCTCTCTCCCTAACATCAGCCGTTCCTTTCATTTGTCGTACTTTTTATTTTACATCGGTCTTTTCTTTCTCAAATTCTCACAGCCACTTTTTTCGCTTACTCTTTTCCTAATCTTTATCCCCCTCTCCCTTTCATTCCCTTAGATCTCCTCTCCTTTAATTGTTCTTGTCCTACCTCCCTCCCTTGTCTTTTCTCTCCTCTTCCCCTCTTTTCTCCTCTCTTTTCCTCTCCTTCCTCTTCCCTTTCCCCTACCCTTCGCCATTCTTCCTTCCTCCCCTCCCCTCCCTTCCCCATCCTTCCTTCCTCCCCTCCCCTCCCTATACCCTTCGCCATTCTTCCTTCCTCCCCTCCCCTCCCTTCCCCATCCTTCCTTCCCCCCTTCCCCTTCCCCCCCATCCTTCCTCCCCTCCCCCCTTCCCCATCCTCCCATCCTTCCTTCCTCCCTTCCCCTTCCCCTCCCCCATCCTTCCTTCCTTCCTCCCCTCCCCCTCCATCCTTCTCCCCTCCCCTCCCTTCCCCTACCCCCTCTCCCCTCTTCCTCGACCACCAAGGCAGGCTAAAGAGTTCTCGAGCGGCTGTTACTTGCACCGAGCGATTAAAACTGGAAGGTCAGAGTACTTGTGGGGATCGCCCTGGGCCCCAAACACCCAGGGAAGGGAAGAGGCACGCGACGCGGCCTGTAGCTTTAAGACAAAAAACGAAGGAAAAGAAAGAAAAAAGAATGGAAAGAGAAAAAGTAAATACACAAACTTTCACAGTGATTACAAGACCACTTTCAAAAAAGTAAAGAAAAAGATAAAAAATAATAATAAAAATAAAAATAAAAAAAAAAAACTCGGGCCATAAAGTCAGATACAAAAAATCACCCAAGAAAATATCAAGACACGAATACAAAAAATAAAGACATGTAAAAATGTAAAGAAAAAAGAAAAGAAAAGGAAAAAGCTAGAAGAAAAAAGTCCTTTTCTCGACTGCCGATCGCTCCATCTAGGACAGGATTTTAACACGTTACGGGGGACTAGGAAGAAGCTGGGAATGGGAAGAAGGGAGAGGGAGAGGGGATAGAGAATGGAGGAAGTGGAAGGGAGGAGAGGGGAAAAGTAGGGGAGAAAGTGGAAAGAGGAGGGGGAAAAGTAGGGGAGAAAGTGGAAAGGAGGGATAGGGGAGAAAAGTAGAGGAGAATGAAGTGAGAGAGAGGGGAAATAGGAGACAGAGAATGAAAAGGAGGGAGAGGGGGAAGAGGAAAGAGAGGGAATGAAAGGCAGGGCAGGGGGAAGAGGGGCGAGATAACGTAGAAAGGGGAGAAATGGGAGAAAGCCAAGAAAGGAAGGGAGCGGGAAAAGTGGAGTATCAAAAGGAAGAGGAGAGAGTGGCAGGAGAGAGAGAAAAGCGTAGACGAGGAAGAAATACTGAACAAAATGGGTAAAGGGAGGAGAGAGCCGTATAAATCCTTAAAAATGCGAAAATGACAAAATATCAAAGATGAAAGTAGGAAAGGAGACTTATGAAGAAAGAAAAAGTACGAGAACATTGTGCAACATAAAAAAAAAATACAGAAAGAACTGCTATAAATTCTGCGGACAAAAGCTATACGAAAGAGTACGAAGAAAATGGAGATGAAACAAAATGACAGCCAAGAGCCAAACAAGCAGAAACAGAAGGGGAAAAATGCATGAAAATGAAAGAGAAAACAGTACAAGAAAAAAACCCAGTGCAAGTGAAAGGAAACAAACGTAAAATCAAATAAAAGAAAAAGGAGGAAGAAGAGAAATACTGAAAGAAAAATGAAGAAAGAGTATTTGACAAAGCAAAAAGCAAGGAAGGATAAGGTGAGGAGTCCAGCGTCAGAGGAGGAGGAAAGAGGGAGGAGGAGAGGAAAGAAGGGAGGGAGGAGGAGAGGCACAGGAGGAGGAGAAGGAGAAAGGAGGGCGAACGAAAAAGCAAGGGGAGCAGGAGGAATGGGATGGAGGAGGAAAAGGAGGAAGAAAAAGAAGAAGAAGAGGAGGAGGATCGACTTTAGGATCGGCGGCGGAGGAAGGAGATTTGAGGAAGGCAGCGCCACCGACGGATCCCTGAAGGACTCCCGCCAGATCGACACGCGGATTACGTCGAATACTGCGATACCGCAAGTTTGAGAAATCCCCTGAAATCCCTGTAAATCCCAATAACGGCGCCTTTCATCGTCATTCAATTATTTAGTCTGGAGGAGAGGGAGGGGGGATTGCGGGTTAAGAGGGAACGGAAGAGGAGCTGGAGGAGGAGGATAGAAATAAAGGAGAAGATGAAGGAGGAGGCAAAGGATGAAGGGTAATGGGAGAAGCAGTGAAGTTAAAAGACCAAGGAAAATAAATGAAAGGAAAGGAAGGAAATGAAAGAAGGAAGGAGTGGAGGGAGTGGGAATGAAGGAGAGGAGAGGAGAGATAAGAGAAAATGGGAGAAAAGGGTGAGAGAAGGGAAACTAGGAGAGAAGATATGAGAAAGACAGGAGAAGAGAGAAGAGATGAGAAAGAAAGGAGAGGAGAAAGAGAAAAATAAACAGAAGCGTGAAAGGAGAGAAGAGAGGAGAAAATAGGAGAGAATAGTTGACAAAGAAAGGAGAGTAGAGAAGAGAAAATCGGAGAGAATAGTTGACTAAGAAAGGAGAGGAAAGAGAAGAGAAAAAGGGATAGAAGTGAAAATGAGACGAAATTGAAGATAAAATGGGAGAGAAGACTTAAAAAAAAGATAAGAAATAGTAGAGAAAATGGGAGAGACGAGACGAGAAAGAAAAAAGCAAGACAGAAAAAAATAGAGAGGGGTGGGTGGACCAGCATCGTCACAGCTGAGAAAAGGGTAATTCTCGACCCCATCCTCCGCCCCAGATGTCCTTCTTGCATCAAAGACGCCAGGGCAAGTTTTTAATCAACTTCCTGCAATTATATCACCTGAAGCGCATCCCTCCCATTTGAACCTGGGGAATCACCCGAGGCGCAAAACATAAACAATGAAACAAGAGACGGCAAAACAAAGAAATGAAACGAGTGAAAGAGGTGGAGGAGGACGATGAGGACAGGAGATAAAGGACGAACTTGAACGGGAACAAAAGGATGAGGATGAAGAGAAGATAAAGGGATGTGGGAAAAAAGATAAAATAAATGAACAAAATGACAGATGAATCAAAGGGAGAGAAAGGCGTCTCACGTATGCGTCGGACTCTAATGCCACTCCCCTTTTCTCTCTTCCCTTTTTCTCCTTTCCTCTTCCACTTTTCTTCTCACCTCTACTTTTTCCCTTTTTCCTCTCCCCTCTCTCTTACCCCCTTTTCCCTTTTTCCTCTCCTCTCTCTCTTTCCCCCTTTTCCCTTTTTCCTCTCTCTTTCTCTTTTTTCCCTTGCCCCTCTCTTTACCTCCTTCCTCTACCTCTCTTTTTACCCCCTCTTTCCTCTCCCCTCCCTTTCCCTCCTTTCCTCCCTTCCCCTCTCCCTTCCCCATTCCCTTTTCCACCCTGTCCATTCCCCTCTCTTTCCCTCTTGTCTCCCTCCCTGCGCCCCTTTCCCCTCCCCTTCCCCCTCCATCATTCCACCATGCCATGCCATCCAAGTCGTACACCGTGACGGAGAAGCCCAGGTACGACCACACCTCTTGGCAACGACCCCCCGTCTCCCTCGCGACGTCACACTTACGTCACTCTCCCCGCGCCATCGCAACGTCACTCCCGTTCACGTCACCCCCTCCCTCTCCGGCGGCCGTCGATAGGCAACCCGGAGCCAAAGAGTTCCGCCGCCTTTCCTCGCCGTCGTCTTCATTTCTTTCGCACGGGCGCTAAGGAGGACTGATTACACGCGCAACTCAGGTGAGACAAAGCTAATTAACAGGTTAATTACATAACCGCCCGGGGAGGATTCGACGGTAGAATTTATCGCTGATGGGAAATAAGTGAGACGGGGTAAATGGCGACGTGAAGATGGAAAGGAGAGAAATAAAGGGAGAGGAAGCAATGGAAGAAGAGAGGAAAATATATAAAAATGCCAAGAATTATAATCAAAGTTACAAGTGAAAAATATGTACGTATAATGCAAAGAGGTCTGCAATGGGAGGCAGAATGTGCGGCCAAGAGACTAAGGGCGCGTTACCTCGACCCCGAGCGAGCCCAGCGCTGCCTCCTCCTCTTCTCTCCTCTTCCTTTTATTCCTCTTTTCTTATCATTCCTTTTCCTCCACCACTTCATCTCAAACCACCTCTTCCTCATCCTCCTCCCTACACCTACCCCGCCTCCTACCTCCACCTCCCCTCCACCAACCGGGGAAATCCGGCGGGAGCTGTCCGCCAAGAAGCAATCCAACACTCGGCACTTCTCTTCCTTCATCCCCACCCCGCGCTCTCGCGCACAGATCCTTATTCGAACTCGGACAGTCGAGCCTCGGCCAAGGTCCTTCAACACCAAAGCATCTCCTCCCCGGTTTCTTCGCGCCTTCCCTCCGTTCGGCCGTTTCGAACAAAGACAACACCAAGGAAAATAAAACAATTGATTAATCCGCGTTCTTGCACCCCGCGCCCCAGCAACTCCCACTCGCGCACAGATCCAGAACCACATTATTCCTCCCTCAAGAACTCGGAGAGAGCAGTCGAGCCCCGAGAACCACGAACCGGCATCTAACCCTTCCCCTACCACCTCCCCCTCTTCCCTTTCTCCTTCCCCTTCCCTTCCCATTATCTCCCCACCCCTTCCCCAACTCCCCATCCATTCCTCCTTCATGTTCCCTTCTCCCGCCCCCCGCCTCTCCTCCCCAGCCCCCCATTCTCTTCCTCTTCCCCCCCCCCACCTCTCCCCAGAGACCCAGCGAGTGACACGTGAGGAAGCGAGGCTGTCCCGGCCCGCGCAGGTAACGGCTCACCTGCCTCTCGCTGCATGCAAACATTCTCACGTAATGCCCACGCCCGAGGATGCCGCCGCCGCCGCTGCCACGCCCTCGCACTCTATCACGCCCGCGCCCGACAAGGACGCCTCGCCTACTCGCCGTACTCGCTCTGCTCAGGTTTGAGGAGCGGCAGTCGAAGATAACGCTGTCTGTACGTGTTGTGCAGACTAGCGTACTGGTTTCACGGACAGGTAAACACAATCTGTGTATGTATGCGTGTGTGTGTGTGTGTGTGTGTGTGTGAGTGTGTGTGTGTTTGAGTGTGTGTGTGTTTGAGTGTGTGTGTGTGTTTGTGTGTGTGTGTGTGTGTTGTGGTGTGTGTGTGTGTGTGTGTGTGTGTGTGTGTGTGTGTGTGTGTGTGTGTGTGTGTGTGTGTGTGTGTGTGTGTGTGTGTGTGTGTAGTGTGTGGTGTGTGTGTGTGTATGTGCGTGTGTGTGTGAGAGAGAGAGACTATCCCCAGACTCTCTTCCTCTGTCCCTTTTTCAACCATCATCGAACCGTGACTGCAAACATCATCCACCACTTTTTCCATCTATGCTCTATCAAAGTAAGCTTAAACAAATAAGCATGCATAATAACGGACACTTCCGTACATACGCGTACGCATGCAAGCACGAGTACACACACACACACACACACACACACACACACACACACACACACACACACACACACACACACACACACACACACACTTCACACACTTTCATCACTCGCGTTCCCATTACCTGCGCTTAGCATTCTACTTTTTTAAACACTGTCTCCAAGCACCCCCCCCCCCACGCCACCCGCCCTTGATAAGGCTCGAGACAGACGAGGAAAAGGCGCCGCCCATATTGCACGCACGTCGCATATCTCCGCGCACTTGTCTCAATAATTTGACTTCGCGCTCCCCTTAACCCGACCCCTTGTCTGCTGAGCACCCGGGAATAACTAATTAAAATTTACATCTTAATTAGCGAACGTTGCAAATGTGATGCCATCGCCTGGTTTCATCCCTGTACATCATTACCGATAAACATGTACACATAAATAACCACAGACAAATAAAGACAAAAATCCATAAAAAAAAACCTTTTATGTGTATTGTATTTTCATCCTGTCAAAAAAAAAATCACCACCACCTCGCTATCACCTACATGCAAAACAGCGAAGATACTGTGAAACTGATTAACTGGAAATAAATGAGAGTGAGCTGCATTTTCTACCGTAAACAAGGGACTTACAGAAGGCAGCAAACCAGCAACACGAACCGACACAAGGGAGTAAAAATATCCCAGGCAGTCTGTTCAACTCTTCCTCCATATTTATTTACGTGGAGCATATAAGCATATATGTGCATATATGGAAACGCACACAGAGAAGGAGACAGACACACGTATGGACCCTCCCTCCCCTATTTCCCTCCCACCCCCCACCCCTCTCTCTCTCTCACCTATATACCTCACCCCCTCCTCTCTCTCTCTCTCTCTCTCTCTCTCTCTCTCTCTCTCTCTCTCTCTCTCTCTCTCTCTCTCTCTTCTCTCTCTCTCTCTCTCTCTCTCATGACCGCGAAGTTACATCCATAATAACGAACAATACAGACGATGACTGAACAAGTCCATCTGCATCCATGAAAGTCAACAACAACAACAAAAAAATCCCGACGATAATGCTTGCTTGAATGTCCACTTTATGCATAAATATCAGGCTGGCAGGCAGGAACAAACTAGTATGCACTCCCTTCAGAGACCATTAAAATTCCTTGCTGAATGTATTGCATATACTTATTATCTGTGTGTGTTTATACAGCAATAGGCATACGTATGTATGTATGTATGTGTATATGTATGCATGTGTGTATGTAAGCATGTGTATGTAAGCATGTGTATGTATGTATGTATGTATGTATGTATGTATGTATGTA
Organism: Penaeus vannamei; assembly: GCF_003789085.1. Taxonomy (NCBI): domain Eukaryota; kingdom Metazoa; phylum Arthropoda; class Malacostraca; order Decapoda; family Penaeidae; genus Penaeus; species Penaeus vannamei. The sequence continues at coordinate 160,654 of NW_020872260.1, forward strand.
TGTATGTATGTATGTATGCATGTATGTATGTATATGTATGCATCCATGTAGGTATGTATGCATGTAGGTATGTATGCGCGCGAGCGAGCGAAGAGAAGAGAAAAAGAGAAAGAGACAAAGAGAGAAAGAGAAAGGGAAAGAAAGAGAAGAGAGAGAGAGAGAGAGAGAGAGAGAGAGAGAGAGAGAGAGAGAGAGAGAGAGAGAGTGAGAGAGAGAGAGAGAGAGAGAGAGAGAGAGAGAGAGAGAGAGAGAAGAGAGAGAGAGAGAGAGAGAGAGAGAGAGAGAGAGAGTCGTGCGCGTGTGTACGCGCGCGTATGAGTGTGGGTATGTGTACGCGCGCGTGCGCGTGTGTTTAGGCATGAATAAATCTAATAGGTGGACTACAGACGGCAGAATAGCAGTACATCAAAAGGGAAGAATAAAAGGTGAAAGGGGACGTGGAGAGGAACGCAGGAGTGAATAAGGAAGACACACGGAAGGAGAAAAGTGAAGAGGTATGCACACGGCGTGGGTACCGAAGTTCCCTCGCACCGACCGCCCGTACACACGACGCTTGCCAAGTGGGAGCGCGGCGGGCAGGCGGGCCACTTACCTGAGAGTTTACGGGCGCTGGGAAGGTGGGTGGGTGGGCGGGTGGGGAAGGGTGGGTACAGACCCTCTCCTCAGATCACCTTATGGGCCTGCAAGAAGAAAATGGAGTTGGTAAGGAATCAAGATGTACCTGTATCGTCTAGTTCTGACAACTGACACAAATACGAATGATATGAAGTTTCAATCTTCGCTTGTCACATCATCTCTTCTTTTAAATTACTTAAAATGTTCATAAATCAAACGAACCAAGCAAGTTATATACATGCATACTTACATACATACACATATATATATATTGTGCAATATATTGTGTAATATATATATATATATATATATATATATTATATATATATATATATATATAATATATATATTATATATATATATATATATATATATATATATATATATATATATATATATATATATATATATATATATATATGAAACTCATGACAGAACATTAGAAAATAATGAAAAATGAGTTCGTCCCTTCCTAAGTAGACCATGACAGTCAGATAATCGAAAATTTCCCGTCCGCCTTCCCCACCTCTTCTTTCTTCATACTCACCCACCCCTCCCTTCCCTCCTCTTCTCTACTCTCTACTCTCCTTTCCCCTTCCCCTTCCGAGACCATACCCCGCCAGCGACCCGCGTTTAATCACAAAAGCATGCGGAGCGCCCCCCTCCCCCGGCCCCCTCTGCCACCTTCCTCCTGTGCGAGTGGCAGGGGGGGGGGGGGACTCCATCGCCGCGGACGGATCCTGCGATGCAACAGCAGACGCAACGGCCAGACAGCGGAAGTGGATGAGCACATCAGCAGGCAGATGTACCGGCGTAGTAAGCAGTAAAGAAGTATTGCGAATCAAGAAGATAAACACTTGCTTGTACATTGCCATGAGGAAGATTAAATATGCACACCTTCTTGAGTTGTACTGGAAATGAAGTCGAGCTTTTTTTCCGTCTCACGCCCCGCCCTTCTCTCTCCGACAAAGTTCATCGTCCACAAGTTCATCTTTATCGCATAGGCCAACTCGGAACACTGTTTGTTTGTTTCTCTCTCTCTCTGTTCCTCTCCCTAATCTTCACTATTATTTTCCTTCTCTCTTTCTCTCTAACCCTACTCTCCCTCTAACCTCAATTCTCTCTCTAAATCCCTTCCCTCTCTAACTCCCCTCCTTCTACCTCCCTCATTATCATTTCCTCCACACCCAATCTTCCTATCATCACCCCAAGCCCAATTCTTCCCTACCCGCCCCCCAGCCGCTGCTACCCCTCCCCAATAAAAATTATACGAGAGTCAAACAGAAAGTGTAAATATCCGAGAGAACCTTCTTTACGCGCAGGGATGATGTTTACGCATCAAATACCAACGAAAACTTAATTAAAAGAGCACAAATGTTTGTCTTGCTTCCCTGCTTCCTCCTGTGCCCTGCGGGTCACCAGGTTGCGCCAGGAGAGCCTCCTCGCGCGTAATCAATGCCGTGCCCACGCCCACCATCGCACAGTCAAACCCGCATGCACGCCCACCTCTGCATATGCAAACTCACTGCCACGTACAATCCCACTTCCTCGACACATCTTCAAAGTCAAACCCATTTCCACGCCCACTTCGGCATACACAAATTCACTTCTACAATCACCAGTCCACTTCTAAGTCCACCAGGGCAATACGCAAACCCATTTCCGGGACCAATACAGCATACACAAACGCATATCCACGCTTATACAAACATATATGCGAACGGCATATACTGCACATATCAAAAATCAAGTCAGACCATGGCATGCTATTCATATCATATTAAAACCCACCAACTGCGTTTCCATCACAACCGCGCGCACGCCCGCCATAGCATAAGCAAACCCGCGCGCACGCCCACCACTACAAAATCCTACATGCAAGGCCATCACTATGCACCAACCCCTTTCACGCCCCCCGCCCGATGACCCGGTTTCCGCCTGCAGTCCCCCACCCTTCAGCCGCGCCCCATAGCCCCTCTCCAACAGCTCATCAAGTTTTCCGCACTATTAAGCCACATGTGTTATCCCAGCCTGTTCCCTGCCTGCGCCCAGCCGCCCGACGCAGCCGCTCTCTCCGCCAGCCACACGCTCTCGCCCTCAAAATGGACCCACTGGACCACGGGCACAGCCTCGTCCTCGAGCCCCTTCCGTATCGTTGCCCTCTGCAGCCACCAGCCTCCACGCCCATTTCCGCGACGCACAGCAACGCCGAGCCCCGCCGCGCCCGCCCACCGCCTTTCCTCCTGCTCGCTCACTCCCCATCAACTCAATCCTATCATTTTCCTCCCGATCTCGGCCAAAGCCAATCTTCACCCCAGCATTTTCTCTCTCCTGATTCCTCCTCTCTTATCTCTTTCATTCTCCTTTGCCTCTCCCCTTCCTTCGTCCTTCCTCTCTCTCTCTTCCCGTTGCAACCTTTCCCTTTGTTTCTCTTCACCCAATCGTCGTCCCATCTCTCTCTCTCTCATTCCCTTCTTCTCTCCCCTTCACCCTCCGTCCTTCCACTCTGATCCTCCTCCATCCTTCCACCGCCTGAGTTCATTACACACGGGTCAAGTCCCACGATCTCTCACCTCTCCTCCATCCCATAAATGGGGCCGCCCCATCGATCCCTCCCCAATATCTATTCCCGCCACGGCCTCCATCACACCTTCCATCTTCCTGGCTGATTTCTATTAGATTAATCCCTCCGTTCCACCAGCCACCCTTTCCTCCCACGACTCTTTCCTCCCACGACGACGACCTTATCTCCCCACAATCTTCCCACATCCACAACGCTCTCCCCCCCCAACTTACATTCTACATCAATCCCAGACCTTACCTCCTTCCCGTTTCTCTCTCCCCTTCCCTCCTCCCCTAGCCTCCCCACAGCACCCGCGGCGACATCCGCGTGATGTGACACCCGAGACGGAAAACACAGGTAAGGTTCGGCTGCAGGTGAAAGTGTGGAGGGGATAGGGGTGGGGTGGGGGGTGGGGGGGCAAGGAAAGAAGTGTGGATAGTGAGAAAAAAGGCGTGTGTGGGGAGGGGAGGGGAGGGGGGTGTCGCTACCACCAACCGTGTCGCCTTTCAACAAGCAGCGCGGAAACAGACACCCAAAAAGCCGCTTGAGAGCGAGCGCTTGAGCGTGAAGGCTTCGGGGACGCATTGGGAGGTTCTGCTTGCAAGCAATGAGTAAAAAACGTGCAAAAAGAAGAACATAATGTGAGAGAGAAAGAAAAAGAAATGATCGCAGGTAAAGCGCGAGGAGAAAATTAAAAATATCTACCTCTTATGCCCCCCACGAGAGTAAAAAAAAAGTGCAACAAAGAAGAAAAGAGAATAGCAAACGACAAGCGCAGGGATCACAAACAAAATCCATCATGCACGCGAGAACGAGTCAAAGAACGGAAAGAATAAGAAAGGCGGGCGGAGCGAGGCGGCATCCCGGCGAAGGACTCCCGGGCGGCCGAATCACAGCGAGGGCTCCGTGTTTGCCTTCGAGAGCGGATCCAGGGTTCCTTTTTCCGTCGGGGGTTTCTCTCGCTTGCTTCGCGGCGGCTACGCCCTCGTGGGCTCTCGGGGGAATGGAGGAATAAACAGGGAAATACTAAGCATGGAATGAAAAAATATACATATATAAAAATAGAATAAATCAATAAAAACAGACGATATTTCAATCTCATTCACTGATCAGGTACGTAATAAAATGAAAACCTACCTATAAAAGAACTGGCATATTCTTTTTATTTTTCAATACTATACTACTTTCTCTCTCTCTTCTACTTTCCACTTTAAGTTGCGACCACCTTTCATCTCCGACCTCCCACGCTCCCCCCCCCCCCCTTCCTGCGCCCCTCCCACAGGCGAGACAATCCCGCCGCTAACTTACTTTTCGGCCGCGGACCCCGACCGTGATAGCAAACCCCCGGGGGAGCCAATCATCCTGCTAACTTGCCACTCGCCACCCAATCAGATTACTAAAGTGAACGCTGATCGGTCCTGCGCCCCTCCCCCTCCCCTCTTTCTTTCGCTCTCTTTCTCTGTCTCCCTGGCCTTCTCCCTTGATTCGGTGTTTCCTTCTTGCTTCTCTGTCTGTTCTTTCTCTCTTGATTCAGAGTTTCCTTCTTGCTTGGTCTCTGTCTCTACCCTCATATTTCCTCTCTCCTCTTCCTCTCTCTCTCTCTCTCATTCTGTGTGTGGTGTGTGTGTGTGTGTGTGTGTGTGTGTGTGTGTGTGTGTGTGTGTGTGTGTGTGTGTGTGTGGTGTGTGTGTGTGTGTGTGAGAGAGAGAGAGAGAGAGAGAGAGAGAGAGAGAGAGAGAGAGAGAGAGAAGAGAGAGAGAGAGAGAGAAGAGAGAGAGAGAAGCTCTTCTTGGAATCCTCACTTACCTCTCCCTTTCCCTCTGCTTCTACGTCCTCTCTCCCTCCCTCACTTCTACTTCGCTCCCTCTCCCTGTCCTTCCGCCTTACCCTCTCTCTCCCTCATCTCTTCTTATTGCTCCTCTCCCCCCTCTCTCCCTCTCTCTTTCTTTCTCTCTGAAAGGGTGAGGGGAGTGGGGCAGGGGGCGCAGGTGGTACTATCACCCTCGCTATTTACCAAGTCTTGTGGGTTGTTTAAATTCTCCCAATGTCCCTCCTCCCCCCTTTCCTCCCCCACTCACCCTCAATCTCCCAACTCCCAAGTCGCGGCGGCAGTTTTAAAGCTATTTAAAGACCCATTTCTCGTGTCAAAGCTGTGGCCTCTCGGTGTCCTTTCATTTCCCCCCTCCTTTATTTCCCCAGCGTTTTGTCTATCTGTATATATGTTTAAGGGACTTGGCTATATGGACGTTTTCTAAGAAAGCTTCCCTTCTCCTGAAAGCCAAAGGGGACGGCTCTGCCTCTGCCCCTCGAGTTTAAATGCCTCCTTTCTTACTCCCCTGCATCGGCCTCACCTTGACGACCTGCCCAAGATCCACAGTAATCTCCTGTGTTTACCGAAGCCACTCCATCATCACCGCCACCATCTTTTTTTCCCACCACCTCTTCTTCTTCTTCTTCTTCTTCTTCGTCTTCTTTAGGAGTTGAAGTTTTCCCCGAGACACACTCATGATTTTCTTAAAGACGATGACGTAGACAGCCGAAGCGCGAAGTCCGCCGCGACGGCTTAAATTGATCTACGACGCGCAGAGGTAGAAAAAACCGGGATTTGTTTACATAGCAGAGGACAGAAAAAGCGAAAAGAAGGAAGTCGGCTCCCCTCCCACTCGATTCATAGCGGCTTCACAAAGCGTCTCATTTCCTACGAAACACTTTCTTACGGTGACGTCTGGAGCGGACGTGCGGATAATGAAGTTTCCTTGAGACGCGAACGGCTGCTCCCTTATCCTTAAAGGCGACTTCCTATGGGTGTCTGGGCGGCTCCTCGAGGCGTACAACACGCGTCCCTCTCGCCAGGGTGACCTCCCTGGGACGCGGAGGGAGATCCCTTGGCGTGAGCAAAACGTGAATGGAGGAAAGAAGGAAGTACAAAATAAATGATAATCTAAAAATATATAACAAAACCTTCCGGAGCGAATGACACTCAATTACTCTTCACATGTTCGTCTTCTGTTACTTCTTTCTTTCTCTTAGCGATCTCTCTGTTCTTTCACTGCTAAGCGATCGAAGCATTTAAACTTCTTTTAAACAAAATTGGGAATGTAAAAGTAAATCCTAATATAAAAATACCTTCATCTATATGATTGCAATGATTACAACCTACAAAAAAAAACCAAAAATGTCATTATCATGGTCACGGAATGATAAATCGGTTCAAGAAAGTGGAAAATTACTGACATCAAACAAATTCTTTTCATCTAGTTGAAAATGTCAAAAATGTCAATGTCTGTAAAAAGAAACACAAATCAACATGGATCAATAATCTCTCCATCTTTTACGTCATCTCCTGCTGGCGTAAACATTTACATACATACATACGCACATGATATGATATAACATATTGCAAAAAGCGATTAGATCTAAAAAGGCAGCAAAACATCCATCCCCGTTTCTTTCATCTATCCTGTTTTTTGCCATCTAAAAAGTGTCCATCCGTATTGGTAAAGTGA
>NW_020872260.1:169837-174837 GCF_003789085.1 Penaeus vannamei
CTGCAACTTCGCAACGTGTGTATGGCATTTCCCATTTTAAAAGTGCGGGTACTGCCCGGCGGACCGAAGGAAACACACACGAATTAATTTAAAAAGCGTACCGCATTACACAGACCTTACCCCCACGTCCAATCTTCCCGTTCTATTCGGCCGTCCATATTTTCCCGTTAAAAATAAACAACATAACGAGCTTTCCAATTAATGCCTAATCAAATACACTAGACCTAAACTACCAATCTGATAATTAATTAACATCCTCCCCATATCAGCAAATCCAATTGATATTCCATCAACATTAAATGCGTACGAATATTGCCCTAGCTAGTTGTCAGAAACATGACCAATACCACAGTTTGCCATCAAACTGCACAAATCATAGTCCAGCCAAAAATAATAGTAAAAAAATTGCATATCGGCAATCGCTGCTCCGGGAGGAAGGGAGTGGAGAGAGGAGGGTCTGGGACGGGGAGGGAGTGAGAGGAGGAGGGATGGGGGGGACGGGAGATGGGGGGTGTAAGGAGGGAGAGGAGGAGGGAGAGGCAGGGACGCGGGAGGAGAGGGAAGGCTAGGAAGAGGGTGAACCAGAAGGGGGGGAGAGCAAGGGGTCTATTTTTGGCGAACAGGGCGTAAGTGGAGGGTGGGTGGAAGGAAGGGGTTGTAAGGCGTAGTGAGGGAAAGGAGAGAAGGATAAAGGAAGGGAGAGAGAGGGAAAGAGAGAAGAATAAAGGAAAGGAGAGAGAGGGAAAGAGAGGAAGAAGACGTATGGAAGGGAGAGAAGAGAGAGGGAGCGAGAATCACATCAACCCTAATATTACCCGCCAAGTTTCCCTATAAACATCGTTTTTATGGCCAAGTTTAAATGCGGACGAAATATTTTTCTCTATCCACCCACTTCTCCGACACCCCATCTACTAGGCTTCACCTGATTTCTATCTCATCATTAATTTCCAATCAGCCGTTTTTATTTCCACTAAGACTGCATTATCTCTTTCCATTCCATTAACTAATATCCAATCAACATTTTCCATGACATGTTCCATTAATATAATGCAATCGCCAACATCAGATAAACAAAGTCTTTACATTTTTTGTACTCCAATTCCTCTAAATAATAAAGCTAACACCTACATGCATTTTAATATGACAATGCGAACGGAAGTCATTAATAACAACGCAATTCCTCTATCTACGCTAATAACAACATCGATATCAGGGCAGTAGCGATAACAAAATCATTCCAAACACGCAAATACGTCCGTTTTGGTGATCCGTCAGTTACGGAAAATGAAAATAGAGGAGCGTTAAAGATGATAATGCTGATATGATTTTTTGATGTGATGCGTGTGATGCTGCTGCTGTCCCTGCACCTGTTTGTGCTTGGCTTTTGTGTGTTGAGGACTGATGTCCCTGCACCTGTTGTGTATATTTGTTGATGACTGGCCATCGGTGGTGATGATCAAAATGATAATGATTGATGATGATGATGATCGGTGACGATGATGGTGAAGATGATTGATGATGATGATGATCGGTACGATGATGAAAATGATGATTAATGATGATGATGATCGGTACGATGATGAAAATGATGATTGATGATGATGATGATCGGTACGATGATGAAAATGATGATTGATGAATGATGGATGAATGCCGGTGAGCGATGATGGTGAAGATGATTGATGATGATGATGATGATGATGGTGATGATGATGAAAATGATGATTGATGATGATGATGATCGGTGACGATTGATTGGTGAATTGATGATGATGATGATGGTGATGATGAGATGATTGATGATGATGATGATCGGTGACGATGATGGTGAAGATGATTGATGATGATGATGATCGGTGACGATGATGAAAATGATGATTGATGATGATGATGATCGGTGACGATGATGGTGAAGATGATTGATGATGATGATGATCGGTGACGATGATGGTGAAGATGATTGATGATGATGATGATCGGTTGACGTGATGAAAATGAATGATTGATGATGATGATGATCGGTGACGATGATGGTGAAGATGATTGATGATGATCGGTGACGATGATGAAAATGATGATTGATGATGATGATGATCGGTGACGATGATGAAAATGATGATTGATGATGATGATAATGATCGATGACGATCATGAAAATGATTGAAGGCGGTGGTGATAATACCGGTGGTGGTGATGACAAAGACGATGGTGATGTCTACGACGAAGTGAAAGTGAAGGAAAAAGAAAATGAACACCAGACGAGTCTACCAATCTAATCGCAATAAGGGGGTCCTGCCTCCAATCTCCCCTCTCCTTCCTCTTCCTCTTTCCTCCATCTTCAATTCTATATCCTAACATCCTAAGACTCAATCACCTCTCTAGTAACCCCTTCCCCCCTCCCATAAGCCCCCCTCCCCTTCCCCATGATATTCCCAGAAGCCACAACTCATCGTAAGTGATATCCAAAACCCAATCACAATTCTGATTTCCTCCTGCTTCTCCCTCTCCCTCTCCTCCTCCCCTCGTTCCTTCGATCCCTGTTCCTCCTCCTCTTCTTCTTGTTCCTCTCCCTCCTCCTCCTCTTGTTGTTTCTCTTCCTCCTCCTCCTCTTGTTTCTCTTCTTCCTTCTCCTCTTGTTTCTCTTCTTCCTCCTCCTCTTCCTTGTTTCCACCTCTCCTCCTCCTCCTTTTGTTCCTCCCTCTTCTCCTCTTCTTGTTCTCCTCATCGTCCCCCTCCTCCTCTTCTTGTTCTTCCCTCCTCTTCTTGTTTTTGTTCTTCCCCCCCCCCTCTTCTTGTTCTTGTTCTTCTTCCTCCCCCTCTTCCTCCTCATGACATCTCCCATCCCCTCCCCCCCCCCCTTCCCACGAAACCAATCGAGACACCCTCAGTGCCTCTTATCTGGCCTTATCTGATCTTGTGTCCTCCATCTTCACTTTCTCGCTCTTCGTTTTCTTTTCTTTTTTTCTATCGTCATCCACTTCGTTATCGCCGTAGCCATCAGCAATAGCTTCCTCCTTTCCGTCGCCTCGCTTCTCGCTCCCCTCTAATCGATTTCAATTCGCTCATGTCCTTTTTCTCGGTTTATTTCTCCTCCCACGCCCTTTCGCTTTCTTTTCTTCTCTCGTTCTCTTTCTTTTTCTCTCCGTCTCTCTCTTTCTACTCCCTTCCCTTAATCCCTCCCATCCCTTTCTTATTTTTTTTTTTTTTTCTCCTATCGTGTTTCATCCATCTATCAAGTTGTCTCTTTCTACTTCTCTCTTCCGTTTCTTTATCTATCGGTTTCTGTCTGCATGTCTCCCTCCATCTCTTCTTCCTTCCCCCCTTCCCTCTTTCTCCTATTCCTCATCAGACTCACTTTCGACCATTTTCTTTAAAAATAAGAAAATATGGGAGACGGAGGGAAGGGGAGAGTAAGGTTGAGGGAGAGAAGGGGAAAACGGAAAGGAAGGCGGGGAGAAGGGAGGGGGATAAGAGAGAGTAAGGGGGAGAGAGAGGGGAGAGAGGGAGGGGGGCAGGCAGAAGTGAAAGGAAGAGGGAGAGGGGAGCAGAGTGACTGTCCCGAGCTCAGGTTACAGGGCCCTTGAGTGTGATAGTCCCGCCACAGACCTGGCTACCCGGCGATGATCGTAAACACTGTGGCATGATAAAATAAACGATCGAGAAGAGGAAGGGTGACGGTGCTGGTGGTGGGGGGGGGGGTGAAAAGGAAGAAGAAGTGGGGGGTAGCGGGAGAGAGACAAAAGGGGAGGACGGTAGAGGGGAAGGACAAGAAAGAGGAATAAAAGGATAAAACGACGGAAGAGGAGGAGAAGACAGAGGAGGGAGAAAAGGCGTGACAGAAAGCATGCAATAAAACAGTTGAGAAGATCAGCAAGCAATAACGAATCCTTCTGCCAGACTCCGTGCCGACGACTAAGCATCCTCGGCCGCCCTCCCCTGGCCATGCGCACTGAATCATGATCTCTGACCTGTCTTCCCTTCCTCACCTTCCACGTCACAAGCCCACTCCCTGCCCCGCCTACCCGCACCTCGACCCTTGACTCCACCTTCTTCACGCCTCCGGGGCATAAAGAAGGGCACAGGATGCGAATGATGGGCTGACCAAATGAGCAAGCAGTCAAAAATTCAACAACAGAGCCCCCAGCACTTCCTTCTGCCCGTGACGAGAAAGAAGAAAAAGAAGAAAAAATCACCTGGTGCCACTTCACCTTTGCTTCGCGCTTCGCCTATGTCTCGTGGCGTCTTTTCGAACTGTTTCCCATGCTCCAAGTCCCTTAGGCTGATGATGTGTGTGTCTGTCGTGTCCTATAGCCAAGTGATCCTGAACTTTATCGGGGTAACTAATGGACAACATATATATTCCACCCTTCCTCCTAGACGGAATAGTAATTTCCAATAGAATTCTACATTTCTCAAGCATCGACGTTTATGTCCTGCTCACGTTAGGATCTACGACCCGCACCCCCTCGATACCGACGACCTTTTNAATATCTTGGGGGGTCTTTTTCAGACGATGTTTTTGTCCTTTTTTTATCCAAACAATAATATTGGCGGTTTTTTTTTTTTTTTTTTTTTTTTTTTTTTTTTTTTTTTTTTTTTAAGACGATATCCTGCGTCTTTCCAGAATAAAGATCCTTTGAAGGTCTTTTTCTTAAACAATACCTCAGTATTCTCCAAGAGTAGTAAACCTTGAATCTTCTGAGGTTTATCTTGGGGAAAGAGATAATATACATTTTTTTTAAGGGGGGGGGAGAACAGAGCGTGAGAGAAGGAAAATAAATACTCAGGTAACTCCCTTTTTTCCCCCTCCCCCACCCTCCCTCTCTCCCCTCTCTCTCCTCTCCCCGTAACCCTACACAATGGATTACTACATCTCACACACACGTACAGTCTCTTTTCGCTCTCTCTTTTTTTCTCTCTGTACTGCACACAACAACACACACACCATTGCCATCTCTCTCTCTCTTCTCTTACAGGGAAATTATTCCCTCTCTCTTCTT
>NW_020872260.1:182337-187337 GCF_003789085.1 Penaeus vannamei
GCTCAGCCAATAACAGCGTTAACAGCGCCAATAATAGCAGCAGTGGCCATAATCCGGTCGGTTCTTTTTCCCCCATCGACAAGTATGGCCCGAACGCCCCCCCCCCCCCCCGCCAAAGGTGCAAGCGGCGCGAAGGCCACAGCACCAACAGCAAGAACAGCAACAGCTTCCCCATCAGCGCGAGCAGCAGCGCCATTTGCCGGCCATCAAACCATCACTCCTCACCATCTAAACCACCGAAACCGCCATAAATGTCGCCCAGAGCTCAGGAGACACAGCACACGCTCTCATAACCCCCTCCCCGTCCTCCTCCACGCCCTCTCCCTCCTCCCCACGGCAGATCTTACCCGCCCCCCAACCCTGTTTTATCGAAGTTGATGATAAACTCTTGTCTTGTTATCGCGCGCACACACGCGCAACCTCTTACCTCTTACCTCTCCTCTCCCTCCCTCCTTCCCATCCTCATTCTCCCTCCACCTCTTTCTCTCCCTTCCTTCCTTTTCCTTCTCTTTCCCCTTCCCCTCTCTCCACTACATATTACCCTCTCCTCTCGCTATCCCTCTCTCCACTTCTCCCCCTGCCTCTTCTCCTCTATCCTCCTCTCCTTTTCGCTCTCTTCCTCTGCACCTCTAAACTCTCCCCTCTTCCCTTTCTCTCACCCTAATACTCCACCTCTTCCTCTTCCTCTCTCCAAATACTCCACTCTTTCTTCTTCACTCCTCACTCCCCTACATCATACTACCCAAACCTCTTCTCCTCTCTCTCTCCCTAATACTCCACCTCTTCCTCTCTTCTCTACACCTAATGACTCCACCTCTTAACCATCTCCCTCTCTCCCTAATACTCTCACCTCTTCCTATCTCCCTCTCCCCTCATACTTCCACCTCTCCTCTCTCTCCCCCTCATACTCCACCTCTTCCTCTGCTCTCTTTTCTCCTCATACTCCACCTCTTCCCCTCTCTTTTCTCCTTCATACTCTTACCTCTCTTCTCCTCCTCCATTTACTCCACTCTTCTCTTCCGTCTCTCCCTAATATACTCCACCTCTTCCTTCTCCCCTCTCTCCCTAATACTCCCACTTCTTTCCTCTCGCTCTCTCCTAATACTCCATCTCTTCCTCTCCCTCTCTCCCTAATTACTCCATCCTCTTCCTCTCCTCTCTCCCTAATACTCCAAACTTCCTCCTCTCCTCTTCCCTAATACCATCTCTTCCTCTCCCTCTCTTCCCTAATACTTTCCAATCTCTTCCTCTCCCTCTCTCTCCCTAATACTCCATCTCTTCCTCTCCTCTTGCTCCCTAATATCCACTCTTCCTCTCCCTCTCTCCCTAATACTCCATCTCTTCCTCTCCCTCTCTCCCTAATACTCCACCTCTTCCTCTCCCTCTCTCCTCCTTTCTTCCTCATCCCTCTCTCCCACATTACTCCACCTCTTCTCCCCTCTCTCCTAATACCTCCACCTCTTCCTCTCCCTCTCTCCCTAATACTCCACCTCTTCTTCCCTCTCTCCCTAATATCCACTCTTTCGCTCTCCCTCTCTCCCACATACTCTCTTCCTCTCCCTCTCTCCTCTCCCTCATACTCCACCTCTTCTGTCTTCTCTCTCCAAATATTCCACCTCTTCTTCTTCCTCTCCACTACAACTCCACCTTTCTCCCTCTCTTCCCTAATGCTCCACCTCTTCCTCTCTCTCTCTTCTTCCTTAATACTCCACCTCATTCCTCTCCCTCCTCTCCCTAATTACTCCACCTCTTTCCTCTCTCCTCTCTCCCTATATCCACCTTTTCCTCTTCTCCCTATACTCCACCTCTTCTCTCTCTCTCTCCTCTCTCCTCTCAATACTCCACCTCTTCCTCTCTAATACTCTCCTCTTCCTCTCAATACTCCACCTCTTCCTCTCCCTCTCTCCCAAATACTCCACCTCTTCCTCTCCCTCTCTCCCTAATACTCCACCTCTTCTTCCCTCTCTCCCTAATACTCCACCTCTTCCTCTCTCTCTCTCTCCTCTCTACTCCACTCTTTCTCTCCCTCTCTCCCCTAAATACTCCACCTCTTCCTCTCCCTCTCTCCCTAATACTCCACCTCTTCCTCTCCCTCTCTCCCTAATACTCCACCTCTTCCTCTCTCTCCCTCTCCACACCGCGGCACTTAATCCATTGACCTGCCCCGTGTCACCTCCGCTTGCTGGTTATGGAGATACACTGGCTCATCTCTTATCATCTCAGGGTCACGGGATCTTGCCATGTTAGTCCAAAACATGAGTGGAAGAGAGAGGGGGTGAGAGGGGAAAGTGATAACAGAAGGAGAAGGGGAAAGGAAAGCGGAGGAAGAAAGGTGAGGGGACAGGGTGAAGGGGAAGGGACAAGGTGAAGAGGGGGGGGGCAGGGGTGAAGGGGAGGGGACAGGGTGAAGGAGGGGGCAAGGTGAAAGGGGAAGGGGAGAAAAGTTAGAAGGGTTAGTATAAGGAATGAAGGAGCAGAAAGCGAAAGGGGAGACGGGAGGGACACGTAACGGATGAAGGGAGAGAGGAGGGCGAGGAAAAAAAAACAGCAAGAAGAGGTAGATAAAGAGGGGGGAGGAGGGAGGAGGGAGAAGGGAGAGGGGAGAAGGGAGAAGCGAGAGATGAAAGGAGAAATAGAGAGGCAGAGAGAACGATAAGAACACAGGAATGAAAGAAATAGGAAAGGGGAAAAACGGAAGGGGATGTAGAGGAAGAAAGGCGAGGAGAAGGAAAAGGAAGGGTGGATGATGAGATGATACAGGCGGAGAGGATGAGGAGAGGATTGAGGAGTAACAGGAGAGCGAGGGAAGGGGAGGAGGACGAAGAAGAGGAGCAAGAAGAGCCAAGAAGAAATCAAAGGCGACAAAAGAGAAAGAAAGGCGTCGGCCAAATGATAATCACACGCAAGATAAAGGAAGGAAATGCAGCGAAAGCAGGAATAAAGATGGGAAAAAAAACACGCAACGGCCACTGCACGAGGGAATGGAACAACCTAATAAGGAAGACGAGGGAAACAGATGACACCGTATGAGGGAGAGAGAAGTGAAAGGAAAGAAAGGGGAAATGATGATAAATCCAGACTTAGGCGAGGACGATAAAAATTGAAAAGAGTAGGGAGAGATAAATATATGGAGACAGGGGGCGGGGTAAAGACGTAATAAAGGGAAGGGTGGATAAACGGCAGCAGGAGAACCAGAGAAAAAGAAAAGGGGAGAGAAGAAAGGGGGAAGCAGGTGTGAGAAACGGACCCTACAACCTCGGCAGATTGAGAAATAAATTCGTCCCCTCGGAATAATTTCAACAACACAGCCTTAAAGCCCTCGACGCCGGATCTCCTCATTTTCCTTTCTTCCAGCCCCTTCTTGGCCTCCCTCTCCACTTTCTTCTCTCTCTCTCTCTCTTCCTCTCTTTCATTTCCTTAAGTGCGTATTTTTCTTTACACAGTTACAGAGGGTCAAGATGAAGGGCTGTACGTAGAAAGAAAGAAAGAAAAAAGTAAGCCTGAACACAACGGTTGTGGAAGAAATAACAGTTACTGCAGTTAATAATAATAATTGTAATAGCATTTATGATGATGATAATGATGAATAACAAAACTAAGAACAAGGACAGCAGCAATAATAATAGGCCATAACAACAATAATGATCATAATAATAATAATACCGCCATCACCAACAGCAGAAATACTAATAATATGAAGAATAAGAATACCAATAATTATGACAACGATAACTCCAACAAACTACTACAACCCCTGATAGCAGCAACAGCAACAGACAGCCGGACACTGCCAAGCCTGTACCCTGGCAGGTCACGTGACATCCCGGGGGAGCGCACCCCAGGTCTCGGCGCTTCAGCAACCTGACGACGACTTCTGCTGCAGCGAGGGAGTCCGTGAACAGCGCCGTTGTCTCCCCTGCGCCTCGCGTTTGACACCCTCTCTGTGCAGAACTGTTCAATTAACAGTAACGCCCAGTAAGCAGGAGAGTGCAATTCCTGCTTTGATCAAGAGGCACTTGTCCGACGTGATATGTGCTCTCTCAGCTGACACGCACGCACCTCCGACGCCTTGTTCAACAATGCGCATACAAGGCCCGCACGCCCACGCTCGCGATGCATATTCCACCACGACACCCGAAATGCCGCGCGGAGAGGATCAGAGGCGACGATACCTCACGATATACGACTCTCGTATTGTTGTTCTTTTATTAAACTGTTCAATATTCTTATATGCTTATATAGCACCAGCACCCTCCCTTTCTCCCTCCCTCCCTCTCCCCCCCCCTCTCTCTCTCTCTCTCTCTCTCTCTCTCTCTCTCTCTCTCTCTCTCTCTCTCTCTCTCTCTCCTCCCTCTCTCTCTCTCTCTCTCTCTCTCTCCCTCTCTCCCTCTCCTACTCTTTGACTCTCCCCCTACACAAAAGGCTTCCCCTGCATCCCATATGATCAAAGATGCCTACATGGATCCTCATCGGCTCATCGCTCCCCTTCTTACTCCTCCTCCTCGTCTTCTTTACCTCCCCTCCCATCGACACAAAGCCTCCCCATAACAAAACACCCGTAACGCCGTATGAATACACGTTCGCATTTTCATTATCCCTTCAGTGTCCCTCCTCCTCCCTCCCTCTTGCCCTCCCCTCCCCCTCCCTCTCCTCAGTCCCTTTTTCACTCATATCCCTACTTTTTCATCTGCCCCTCCCCCTCCTCCTCCTCCTCCTCTGCTATCCATCGTCATCCTCCTTCTAATCTTGTCTTTCCTTGCTCTCCCCATCATCATCAATAGCTTCCTAATTCCTACATCACAATCTTATCGCTACTTTCACCAATTCAATAATCTGTTTCCTATTGAACTATATGTTTATTACTGTCTTCTGTTACTCTGAGTATTCTTTCTAAAACTTACTTCATTTTATCTATCTCCTTTATTTTTAAACTGTGTTGTCTATCGCTTTTGCTTTCCTTCACTTTTCCTTTAACTCAAATCCATTTTAACAATCACAGT
>NW_020872260.1:192337-199107 GCF_003789085.1 Penaeus vannamei
ATATATATATATATATATTATATATATATATATATATATATATATATATATATATATTTATATATATATATATATATATATATATATATTTATATATATATATATTATATAATATATATATATATATATATATATATATATTTATATATATATATATTATATTATATATATATATATATATATCATAATATATATATATATATATATTATATATTATATATATATATATAATATATGTATATTATATAGATATATAAATATTAATATATATATATATAGTATATATATAAATATATATAATAAGATAAGATATAGATATAGATATAGATAGATATGAGAGACGGAGAGAGAGATGAGACGAGAGAGAGAGAGAGAGAGAGAGAGAGAGAGAGAGAGAGAGAGAGAGAGAGAGAGAGAGAGAGAGAGAGAAGAGCCATCCATCACATCACCCGAGCGAATTAGCCCCCCCCCCCTGCTCCCTGACGTCACACCTGTCTCGTGTGACGCAAAACGACGCCAATTTCCCTCCGTAACAAAGTCCTCCGCCGGGATGATTCGAGCGCGACGGAGTGTGGCCCGGGCAAGGAGATTCGCAACGCTGGACTGCTTCCTTCTGATAAACCATATCATGTTTCCTAGCAGCAGCAAAAGCAATAATAGTAACAACAACAGCAATAACATTACTACTATTATCAATAATACAATAACAAAATAATAATAATAACAAAAAACAACAACAACAACAACAATAACAGTAAAAATAATAATAATAGCAATATAATAATAATAATAATAATAATAATAATAATAATAATAATAATAATAATACAAGACGATGATGTACAAAATAATCATCATTATTATCGTTCCACTCATTATCATCATCATCACTGCCATATCATAATATTTCTAATTATCATCCTCATTATCCTTCAACTATGCAATGCTTCCTTCAGCTGTAATTAGCTTCATAAATCCCCAGGACCAAAAAGTGGAATGAAAGAGTAATGATACTGTGTGAAAGGAGAAAAAGTGGAGAGGTGGAATGGGCAGTGGATTCAAATAATGCTTTTGTGGAAGTGATAGAACAAAGAAAAACAAACTAACAAAAAAATCCATAATATTGTAACGACACCGCTGCCGATGCGCATGGCAACAGAGATGCAAAATGGGAATACAAAGAAAATGACAATCATTACGGGACAGGATAAAAACGAAGACAAAAGCGAAGAAAAATGATAAGGAATAAGAAAAAAGAAGAAACAGATGGGGAAGAAGAGGAGGAGGATATTGAAGAAGAAAAAGAAGGGGAAGAAGAGGAGGAGGATATTGAAGGAGAAAAAGAAGGGGAAGAAGAGGAGGAGGATATTGAAGGAGAAAAAGATGGGGAAGAAGAGGAGGAGGATATTGAAGGAGAAAAGGAAGACGGAGAGGAAAAGTAGATGGAAGAAGAAGAAGAAAGGGAAAACGAAGAGAAAAAAGAAAGGAGGAGGAACGAACGAACGGAGGGAAGATGACAACCTCGAAACCCTCGGAGGAAGAGGAGACAAAGACCGGCAGGAACGCCAATGCACGGGGTACCGTACACACAGCCAGCCGAATCAGCATCCAGGGGAGCGGGCTTCCGTCCCTCGCCCAAGTCATCGCAGGGTCAACGTTCGCGATATTACGTTACACCAATCAATAAAATAAATGAAATAAAAAGAGAAAGAAGTATGAAAAAAAACAGAGTGCGAAGTACCGCCGCTGCGTCCGTCGAGCCTGGCTGAATGCAGAAAATTGTAGCCGAGTGCACTGCATGAAGAGGCAGTCAGGCAGCAATTGCGGGGCTGAGTGTGCAGGTAAAAATGACGGATAAAAAAAGAACGAAAAAAAACAAAAACAAAGGAAGAAACAGGAGGAGGAGGAGGAGGAGGAAAAAATAATGAGTCAATATCAGGAAGTGGTAAAAGCGGAGAGAGAGATTAGGTGTAAATCCCTCCGCTCGAAGACAATGGGAAGGAGCAGCCGGCTAAGGCGCTAAAGTAAAAGGGGGGGGGGTGGATAAGGGGGGAGGGTGGTTAAGGGGGAGGGGGAGGGGTGGTTAAGGGGGAAGGGAGGGGCAGGATAAGGGGGGGGGAAGAGGTACGGCCTAAGAAGTATGGGGCAAAGTGGTGCTGGGACTGGGTACAGGGTTTGGAATATGGAAAATGGGGTATAGGGTTGGTCTAGGTACTGGGTATAGGGTATGGAGTACCGGCTATCGGCTATGGGCTAAACGGAAACGGGTAAGGGATAAGCGGAAATGGGCAAGCGACAAGGGGCACGAGACCACGAGTATGGGCTAAGGAGTAACCTGCAGGGGTCCAAGACATACATACCTTGCCTCCCTGCTCGACCAGACGACACCAACTCACCTGCGAAAAAAAGAGAAAAATTATGAATTAGCCACTTACAACGTCACTCAAACCCGCTTACAACGTTACTTTAATCAGTAGGCTTTGGTAAAAAAAAAAAAAAAAAGACATCTTTACCTTGAACCTTATGAAAAGCAATAACACCTTTATTATGCAACACATAAATCAAAGACGGAGCCTTTACTTTATCACATCTGACAGCTCATTAAATGCGTATTGGCACTATTGAAAATCTTTCTCCTGCCACAATTTATCACGCGACAATGTATTTCTTCGTGACATCCTTACATTTAGTAGTCTTTCCTGCTAAGAGTATCTGATCTTGTCAAACGTAGCGATTCGTCACGCAATATCAAAGCAACTTAATCACTATAATTCAATCAAAGGCCGGTTAATTATTTTTGTTTTTCTTTGTTAATCTCCATTACAGAATTGTTCATCCCAATCATTCGTCGTCTGGGGGATTTAACCTTTTGAGGTTTAACAGATACTGTGCACATTTATACCATAAAGTTGTTATACACACATATCGGTACATATTTCTTTCTGGAGGTATGCATATCTATCTAGTTCTAATATATCGTTTTATGCTAGTGTATGAGTATGCATGTATGTGAGCATGCATGGATGTACAAATATGTATGAACGTATGTACATGCGTGCGCATACCTGTATATAGATATGCATAGGCCTACATACATGCATTATATCATCACATATCCCTCCCGCCTTCCTGCATGAGCGTATGTATGCGTACGTGTGCGCGTACGTGTGGGGCGTACGTGCGATCATCATATTAAACGCTACCGAAGATGAGAGAAAATATCCAACAAAAATAATAAGAAAAAATGCACGAGCCACATTCACAAGAAAAACACATTTCAAAAGTTAAGAAAAAATGTTAGCACCTTGTAATGAAAGTGCTTGTGATGATATCAAGACAAACAAAATTCCTCCCGAGACGAGAGTCAAGACGCTCTTCTTTCACAAGAGGTTTTAAACTTGAAAAAGGTCACCCTAGACATCAGAAAGATGAGGAACGTGAGAGATGGGAAGGGCAGAAAGGGGGGGGGGTAGAAGGTGAAGAGAAAGGAGGGGAGAGGAGGGAGGCAGAGTAGGAGAGGTTGAGGCTGAAAGGAAGAGGAAGGGGGAGGCAGAGCAGGAGAAGTTGAGGCTGAAAGGAAGAGGAAGGGGGAGGCAGAGCAGGAGAGGTTGAGGCTGAAAGGAAGAGGAAGGGGGAGGCAGAGCAGGAGAAGTTGAGGCTGAAAGGAAGAGGAAGGGGGAGGCAGAGCAGGAGAGGTTGAGGCTGAATGGAAGAGGAAGGGGGAGGCGACGACAGGACGATATGAACAGGAGGGGGTGTAGAAGCGGAAGAGAAATAAGATGATAAATCCGGTGCACGTACTACACAGATTTACTGGTAGAAACAGAGATAGATAGATAGATAGATAGATAGATAGATAGAGAGAGGGAGGAGGAAGGGGGGAGGAGGGAGGAAGGGAGGGAGGGAGGAGGGAGGGAGGGAGGAGGAGGGGAGGGGGAGGGAGGGAGGGGGAGGGAGGGAGAGAGAGGGGAGGGAGGGAAGGGAGAGAGAGGAGGGAGGGAGGGAGAGAGAGGAGGGAGGGGAGGGAGGGGAGGGAGGGGAGGGAGGGGAGAGAGGGGAGAGAGAGGAGAGAGAGGAAGGAGAGGAGAGAGAGAGAGAGAGAGAGAGAGAGAGAGAGAGAGAGAGAGAGAGAGAGAGAGAGAGAGAGAGAGAGAGAGAGGAGAGAGAGAGAGAGAGAGAGAGAGAGATCACTGAATCCGACCGCGTCATCACGACACCAACAAAACTTGCAAGACAATTTGCAGTAAAAATAATCAGTTTGGGGACAAGTTTCTCCCTCTCCGGCAAGAAGTTAAAGGGACCAACAAAAATACTAAATGGCAACTCCAAACGAAAGGAGGAGGATTTGAAAAAAAGAAAGATAAGTGGGGAAAAATCGGGCAGAGATTGAGAAAATGGGAACAGATTGAATAGACGAGGGGTAAAGAGCTTGCTGTGGGAAAGCGGTGAAACGGGAAAAGGGGATAAAGAAAAAAGGAGGGAAGGAAGAGGAGGAAACGGAGGAATAAGCGGAAGATCAGCAAAAAGAGGAGGAAGAGGGAGATCAGTAAGTGAAGGATAAGAGAAGGAGGAGGAGGAGGAATAAGAGGAAGAGCAAGAGTATGAAGAGGAGGGAGAGGAGGAGGAAAGGGTAGGAAGGAGAAGAAAAGATGGGGATAGAGGAGGAAGAGAAGAAAAAGGAGGAGGAGGAGGAGGAGGAGAAGACGAGACACAGAGATACGATTTTAACTAGGATGACAAGACGGCACCGAAAGGAAAACGAAGACAAATGGAAGGGTAGTTTTGAAAAACGGAAAAAAAGGACAGAAGAAAAATAAAGAGAAAAAGAGAAAACGAGCAACCCGACACTTAAAAGAACTAAAAGAAAGTGACTTAAAAATCTCTCCCCGTGAAAAAAGCGTTACCAAGCAACATATTAGCTCTTGCCCTTTGCCCACTGCACCCGCCCATCCCGTCGCCTAGTCTTGCCCGCTCTCCCCCGAACTTGCTTCCTCTCCGAAACCCTCGGCACCTCAACCGACATCATTAACCTATTACTCATATGTCATTTTCCTTTCCCGTTCCATTGGCAATAATACTGCATAAGAATGAAACGAAACGGCATCTTAAGTAGAACATTCAAATTAGTTTTACGGATAAATCTTATAAAAAAAAAACTCGTAATTTTTCATATAAAAGAGAGACTGATCATATCAACTGGGAGATTGAAGATTCAACTGCAGATGACGATGATTTCCTCAAATCAATCAAAACGTAAGCCAATCTCGAATCATTTGCTGATAATTCCCATCATATGCATTGCCCTTAGGCTACACTAAACACAAAATAATGCCACGAAATCATAAAAACACTGCACAGACAGACAACTTAAACGTGCGAATCCTCCCCACATAAACGCGAAAAACAGTTTGAAAGGCGCGGGGCATACGTAAGCTCTTGGTGCGAAAACCGCCAATCGCCCAGCATTTTCCCTTTGACCGGTTCCCGAGCTGACCGTCCGCGCCTCGCTCCGAAAGGACTCTTGACCCAACGCCACGCAACGCCAACGCCACCGCCACCGCCAACGCCAACGCACCAAACCACCCCGGCACCGTCATCATCACCAACGCCTACAATTTGCTTCTGGATTTAGTGCATTATCCTCGGCTTCCCTTGGGGGTCCGACCCTCCTTTGCCAAACGTGCGCAGGCCCGTTGGGAGGACGAGCATGGATAGGTGGACAGATCAAGGGAAGGGAGAGAGAGGAGGAAGGGGAGAAAGAGAGAAGGGGGGAGGGAGAGAGGAGAGAGAGAGAGAGAGAGAGAGAGAGAGAGAGAGAGAGAGGAGAGAGAGAGAGAGAGAGAGAGAGAGAGAGAGAGAGAGAGAGAGAGGGAGGGAGGGAGGGAGGGAGGGAGGAAGGGAGGAAGGGAGGAAGGGAGGAGAGAGAGAGAGAGAGAGAGAGAGAGAGAAGAGAGAGAGAGAGAGAGAGAGAGAGAGAGAGAAGAGAGAGAGGAGAGAGAGAGAGAGAGAGGAAAAAACAAAAAAAAAGATAAAGAGGAAAAGGAAGGCATGAATCAGAGTCAAGAATCAGATTCAAACAATATATAGGAAACAAATGGTTTATAACACAAATATCAATAAAGAAAATGTAAAAACATAAATAAATAAAGTTTGTGTGTGTGTGTGTGTGTGTGTGTGTGTGTGTGTGTGTGTGTGTGTGTGTGTGTGTGTGTGTGTGTGTGTGTGTGTGTGTGTGTGTGTGTGTGTGTGTGTGTGTTTGTGCGCGCGCCCGTCCATTAAATGCGCGAATCTTCCGTTGTTGCCAAACATTACCGGGTAATGTCGTTCAGATTTTAAATGCGAAAATGCACACAATACCAAAGCGGCCGTGGACAACGCGGACACATACTTCTGCATACAAAAAACTAGCACACTTTCGTGTAAAGAAAAAAAAGTTATCTGTTGTTATCACGTGTGTGAGCGCCTGTGTGCGTGTGTGACTCATCTTCATACTTCGCTGAACGTGACTGCCATGCGCAACATACCGTCAAGGTTGTGGCGCCTCACGCCGTTTGTGCAAGTGCAGACGAGGAGCGGGGGGACGGGAAGAAGGGTAGGAAGGAGAGGTCGAGGAAGAGGGAGGAAGAGGAGGGGGAAGAAGATAAGAAAGAAAAGGAGGGAGGAGGAGAAGAGAAAGAGGAGGAAAGAGGAAGAGGAAGAAAGAGGGAGGAGGAGGACGGAAGAGGATGCAAAGGAAATAAAACCAAGAGCAAAGGAGGACGTATAGACGA
>NW_020872260.1:199489-201989 GCF_003789085.1 Penaeus vannamei
TATTTATAAATGTATGTATATGTGTGTATGTATGTATGTATATATACATGTATGTATGTATATATGTGTGTGAGTGAGTGCCTATGTGCGTTTATCTCATCTTTATGTATACCAGCACACGCATCTACAGCATTATGTACGTATAGATGAATGTGTACACATGTGCGTGGCTACATGTGCACACGTTAGTCTATCCGTCAGTGGCGTGTGTGCGCATGCCTGACTGGCTTCTGCGCCTGTGTGTACGTGTAGATTTCGCTCCGTGTGCGTTTTTTTCCTCTCATTCTCTCGCGAGATCTCGGAGCGTGTGTACATATATTTCTCGTGTGTACATGTGCGTGTACCTTTGTAGCGGGCTCGGTTTCCCTGCCGTGTGTGTACCTAATATTGTGTACACATTTCCCCCCGTGTGTGTACGCTAATTGTGTACACATTTCCCCCTGTGTGTGTACGCTAATTGTGTACACATTTTCCCGTGTGTGTACGCTAATTGTGCACACATTTCCCTCCCGTGTGTGTGCGTGTGCGTATAGGCCTATGTACGTATAGCCGCATGTGCGTATAGGCCTATGTACGTATAGCCGCGTGTGCGTATAGGCTTATGTACGTTTATTTCTTCGTGTGCTTTTATCGGAGAGAAATCCTAGGAAAATAGAGAAGAGAAAGAGATAAGAAGAAAAGAAGAGAAAGAGAGGAAGAGGAAGAGGAAGAAGAGAGAAAAAGGAAGAGAGAAAAGGGAAGGGGAAGAGGAGAGAAAAAGGAAGAGGAGAGAAAAAGGAAGAGGAAGAGGAGAGAAGAAGGAAGAGGAGAGAAAAAGGAAGAGGAGAGAAAAAGGAAGAGGAGATAAAGAGAAGAGGAAAGAGAGAGGAAGAGGAAATGTGGAGAGATCAAATCCTACCTTGGTGGGCGAAGAAGGAAGAGGCGAGAAAAGCGAAGAGGAGAGAAGAAGGAAGAGGAGATAAAGAGAAGAGGAAAGAGAGAGGAAGAGGAAGAAGAGAGACAAAGGAAGAGAGAAAAGGGAAGAGGAGAAAAAAGGGAAGGGGAAGAGGAGAGAAAAGGGAAGAGGAGAGAAGAAGGAAGTGGAGAGAAAAAGGAAGAGGAGAGAAGAAGGAAGAGGCAAATGAGCGAGGAGGAGGAGAAGGAAGAGAGGAGAGAGAGAGAGGCGGAAGGAAGCTCATGCTTATGGAAACGATGATGAAGATGGGAGATAGGAAGGAGAGAGAGAAAGGAGGAGGAAGGAGGACGAGAGAAGAGGGCGAGAGAAAGGAGGAAGAGGAGGAGGGACGAGAAGCGAAGGGAGGAATTGGAGGAAAATCGGAGAAGGAAGAAGGAGAGGAGAAGGGGGAAATCTGGAGAAAATCGGGAATAAGCTGGAAAAGGGCCGATTTTGCGGGATTCCCCTGGACGCGAATGAGGGAAGAAGGAGAAAATGGGGATAAAAGCAGGGAGAAGGGAGAGGAGAAGGAGAAAGAGAGGGGAAAGGAAGAGGAGGGGAAGGAGAGAGAAAGGGAAGAACAGGAAACGGAGAAGAAATATGCCTTTCCAGGAATGTCGTGGTTGCGAATGAGGGAAGAAGGAGAGAAAGGAAGAGAAGGGGAAGGAAGAGAGAAGGAGAAGGAGCAAGTAGAGAGAGAGAAGAAAGGAGAAGAGAAAGAGACGGAAAGAAAATCCGGATTTGCAGGTATGGCTTGGTTGCGAATGAGGGAAGAAGGAGAGAAAATAAGAGAAGGAGAAGAGAAAGAGAGGGAGATAGGGGGAGAGAGAGAAGAGGAGGAAGTGGAGAGAGAGAAGAAAGAAGAAGAGAAAGAAATAGAGAATAAATATGCTCTTCCAGGAATTTCTTGGCTGCGAATGAGGGAAGAAGGAGAAAGGGGAAGAGAAGAAGATAGAGAGAAAGAGAAGAAAGAAGTAGACCGCGAGAGAGTGAAGAAAGAAGACCAAGAGATAGAGAAGAAATATAGTTTTCCAGAAATTCCCTGGTTACGAATGAAGGAAGAAGAGAAAGAAAAAGAGAGGAAGAGAGAGAGAGAGAAGAAGGAGGGAGAGAGAGAGAAGGAGAAGGAGGGAGAGAGGGAGAGAGAGAAAGAGCAGGAGAAGAGGAGGGAGAAAGAGCAGGAGAAGAGGAGGGAGAGAGAGCAGGAGAGGAGGAGAGAGAAAGAGGAGGAGGAGAGGAAGAGAGAAAGAGAGAAGAAGGAAGGAGAGAGGAATAGAGAGAGAGAAGAAGAGAGAGAGACGAGGGGGAAATACGACTTTTTGGAACATTCTCGAAAGAAGTGGAAGGAAAGTTTGGTGAAATTGAATAAAGAAGGAAGAGGGATAATGAATAAAGAAGGAAGAGAGATAATGAATAAAGAAGGGGAGAGAGGGAGAGGCAACGAAAGAAGGGAAGCAAAGGAGGAAGAGAGAGAATATGTTGTTGTGAAAAGGAGGTACAGAAAACACGAAGATGACGACGACGACGAAGAAGAAGAAACAAAAGCGAGAGAACGGGAGGAGGAAG
>NW_020872260.1:240959-245959 GCF_003789085.1 Penaeus vannamei
TATATATATATATATATATATATATATATATATATATATATATGTATATATGTATATATATATATATATATATATATATATATATATATATATATATATATATATATATATGTATATATGTATGTATGTATGTATGTATATATACATACATATATATATATATATATATATATATATATATATATATATATATATTATATTATATATATAATATATATAATGTATCTATATGTGTGTGTGTGAGTGTGAATATAGACATAAACACTACACACAAATAAAACGAAAACTGCCACAATAGAAACGAAGTAAAACATGACGTTTCGAACTCTTCGAGTTCCTTATCAGACGTGATAAAAAACAAAACGCACATATAAACATACATGTGCGTACATGTCCGTGCGTTTCTTTACATCAACCTACATGCGTGTTTGTGTTGAGTGGCTGCATGGAACCGCTCCTTGAGCCTCCGTAATGCGACATAAATTCCCGAGATCGGCGGCGCCTTCCTGAGCGCCAGCCTCGAGCGTCCTCGCGCCCGCGACCTCGCTCTCGCCATCCCCGGCGGTCTCGCAGCGCCGTTCGTCAGGGAAATGAAGTGAGGAATATTCATGGCTCGTGACACGCCCGCCTGCCCGCCCGGTGTTCGTGAGTGGCGGGAATTACTGCTTGCCATTATGCCCCTTGCACTCAGCGCTGCTCGCTCGCCGGAGGATAATCCGCCATTAAATTAGGCACTTTTACTTAAGCGTCAATTTTTCTCGAGATATATTGCTTGCGTGTCGACGAAGCCAATCCATGATTTATTCATTTTCTTGAAATAAGAAGAGATTAGAAGAAAAAAAATCGCTTACTTTCGCAATGAAAATGCTCTTCAGACCTCTTTCCCTCGAGTGTTGCACGACGGTAAGAAAAAAATGGTGAATAACAGAACAGAATTTAGATTTCCCTTTTTTTGCCATTCCCCTTTTTTATCCTTTCGTTTTTGTACCTTGTATATCTGCTGCAGCAGTGTGATTTTAAGAACCTCTCTTGATAAATGTGGAATTCCCTTTGCAGAAAGAGTTTCGCTATAGCAGTTTGTTGAAGATTTTCTCTTTTGTTTAGCAATTATGGTAATTCATTCTTCCGTCTGCGAGGAGATAAGATGGGATCGCATCTTTCGCTATTACAGAAATGTACACGTCGTGCATTCTGTGGAAATACTTTATACTTACAGGATGATTTAGAAGTGAGCGCTGACGGTGGTAATAGTTATGGTGATGGCAATAATGGTAAAATTGAGAATTACAGTACTATTAATAATAATAATGACAACATTTCTCATAACAGTGATAATACTAAAAGAAAAAGGGATTATGATAATGATATGATAATGATATTTATTATAATAATGATGATGATTTTTATCATGATGATTATGATAGTCATTATCATGATAATCATGATACGTCAATAGTGATGCTAATAATGATAGCTATAATAATGATGATAATAATGACTAATTATGATTATCATTACCATTGTTACAGTTATCACCATTTCATCATTATTATTATCATCGTCATCACCATCATGAACATTATGATGATCGATATCATTATCATTACTATGACTAATATATATATATAATATATATATATATATATATATATATATATATATATATATATATATATATATATATATATATATATATATATATCACACACCCCACCCACACACACACATGTACTGTATATGCAAATGAAAAGAAGACAATGAATACATGACAGAAACGCAAACAAGTATGGAACGAGTTTTAGATTTTTAAAAAGTATCTCCCTCGAGTTGTATGAAACATCTGTTCAGATTTAGCGATAAAATTCTTGGTGGTGATGACTGTAGCTCCAGTATTGAGTTTTTTAAAGGATTTGCTTAAAAGGTTGGATATGAAATTGATCAGATTGTTTCTTATGTCAACGACCCTTATAGTCATCATACAGTTTGTTTATTGCTTGTGTGTGGTGTGTGTTGTGTGTGTGTGTGTATGTGTGTGTGTGTGTGTGTGTGTGTGTGTGTGTGTGTGTGTTGTGTGTGTGTGTGTGTGTGTGTGTGTGTGTGTGTGTGTGTGTGTGTGTGTGAGTGAGTGTGTGTGTGCACTTTGTGTGTCTGTCCGAAAGGAGGATTACTGGGCCCGAGACCAGGCGTCCGGGTCGCTCGCCGCCCCGACAGCGGTTCCTCGGGCGGGTCTTCGCTGGTCTCGGGTCTCAGCGCCCGATTCGCCGTCGCAACGCCCTGGCTTTTAAGCGTAATCCGCTAAGTGGGATATTTGCGGTAATTACGGGCCGAAGCTATTACATTCCAGGGAATAATGTATTACCGGAAGGCTGCTATTTGCCGGCAGTTGACGTGGATCAGGCCGCGACAACGAGCGTTCATGCGAGAGTTATGAATATGCGCCCGACTTTTTTCTTTCTTTTTTGTCCGAGCGGGAATGGCTACATATCACAAGGATTAACGACTTGCGAATGCGATAAGGAGCGAGGAGGCAAACAGCCACACCGAAAAGGAAGAGCTTGAACACACGAGAGTTGAAATACGAGAAAAGTGGCAAAGGACTGTTAATGGAAGAGGGGAGAATGGGGGGCGAAGCGAGGAGAGGGGAAGGGGGTGGGGAGGTGGAGAGAGAGAATAAGGAGGGGCGTGAAGAGGAGAACGAGGAGATTAGAATCGGAAGAGAGGATAAGATAGCTATCTAACTTCCTCGCTCCTTCTTCTATTCCCTGTGTCGCTGTCTCCTTTATTCAAGATATTATCAAAAGCAGCATTTTGGATTAAAAAAAAAAAAAAAAAAAAAAGACGATTCATAACAAAATGAACAAAGCAGACATAATCACAGCACACGCCGTTTGCCGCAAGCGTTCGCAGTTTCGCAATACAGTTGAATGATCATGAACACCTGCCTTTTGAATCATCTGCAGCAATGAACCTTTACCTTCTTTGTTTCCTTTATTGTCATCATTATTATTATCATCATCATTATGATCATGGTAAAAGTAATGATAATGATAATGATAATAATAATAATTATCATTATCATATCACTATTATTATCATTATCATTATCCATTTTAGTGATTTCATTACTATCACCACTATTGTTGTTTTTCCTATCATTGTTATTATTATTATTATTATTATTATTATTATTATTATTATTATTATTATTATTATTATTATTATTATTATTATTATTATTATTATTATTATTATTATTATTATTATTATTA
The DNA here is from genome assembly GCF_003789085.1 of Penaeus vannamei. NCBI lineage: Eukaryota > Metazoa > Arthropoda > Malacostraca > Decapoda > Penaeidae > Penaeus > Penaeus vannamei. Next base: position 244,229 of record NW_020872260.1, read on the forward strand.
TTATTATTATTATTATTATTATTATTATTATTATTATTATTATTATTATTATTATTATTATTATTATTATTATTATTATTATTATCATTATCATTATCATTATTATTATTATCATTATCATTATCATTATTATTATTATTTATTGTATTATTATTATTATTATTATTGTTATTATTGTAATTATCATTATTATTATTATTGTTGTTGTTTATTATTATTATTATCATTATTATTATAACTATTATCCTTATTATCATTGTCATTATTATTATTATTGTTGTTATTATTATTATTTCATCATCATTATTATTATCATTATTAATATCATCATCGTCATTGTTAGTATTATTATCTTTATCATCATCATCATTATTATTATCATCATTATCATCATTATCACCCCTATTGCTATCGTTATCATCATCATTACATCAATTATTAATAGCTACATATTGTCAAAATTCATAATGATAATGATGATAATAATATCGATGACATAAGATGACGATGACAATAGGAATAATGATGATAATGATAATGATAAAGATAATTACAATAAAGTCAATGACAATAACAATGATGATAGCGAATATGATAAGGATAAAAACAATAACAATGATAATGTAAATGTCAACAATGATAAGGATGACGATTATGATTGCAATGATGATATTGGTAATGATGATAATAGCAACAAAAAACATAACAGTAATGATGATGACAATAATAAAAGTAATAATAATAATGATAATAATAATAATAATGGTAATGATGATAATAAAATGATAATAAGGATAACAATGATGTAATGATGGTATTAACAATAGAAATAGTTGATAATGATAGGAATAATGATGACGATGATAATGGCAATAATGATAACAATAACAATAATTATAACAATAAAAATGATAAAAATGACAATGATGGCAATAATGGTATGAGTAGTAGTTGCAGTAATGGGGATAATGATAATGAAATGATAATGGTTATGATGAAAGCAGTAATAACAATTTTCGATAGTGATAATATCAAAAATAAAAAGGACAACGTTCATAATGATTGTAATTACAATAACGATGGTAACAACAAAAACAATTATTATTAATAATAGCAATAACAATGATAACGATAATGAAAATAATAATCAGTAATAGTAATAATGATTGTAATAATGATAATGATAATAGCAATTATGATGATAAAAAAGAATATCAATAGTAGTAATGATAATGATGATAATAACGATGATGATAATGTTATAAATAATAAAGTTAGTAATAATAATGATGATAATAATAATGATGATAATTGTGATAATAATGATAATAATAATAATAATAACAATAATAATGAAATAATGATAATGATAATAATTATAACGATAATGATAATAATGATGAAAATAATGATAATAATCATTGCTAGTATTTTTGTTAATATTCTTATTTTTATTCGTATTATCACTTTTATTTTCATCATTACTTTCAACACAATTATCATTATCATAGAATGATAATAGCAATAGTATTAATAGTAGGAATAATGAAACTGCTAATGATAACAAAGATGACAGTGATTGCAATGAGGATGATAATAATAGCAATGGTTGTAATAATAAAACTAATAATATAACAATGACAGTCCTAGTAACAATAATAGCAACGATAATGATACCATAAACGCTGGTCAACATCACGCGCCCACCGAGGTTTCACAGACCGAGCGTAG
>NW_020872260.1:266945-269445 GCF_003789085.1 Penaeus vannamei
GCTTCTATATGTTGCTGAAATCTCATAATACCGCAGAGAATATAAATGATAAAAAAGAAAGAAAGAAAAAAAGATTAGATATAGATCAGGCTGTTGTAGAAGATTCTCGTCTCTTGCTGTACAAAACTTTCTTCGGAAAAGAGGTTGGGGTTGGGGGGGGGGGAATAATCAGCTTTTGTCGGGTATTTAAATGGAAGCGAGTCTGTCTTTTCGAGTCACTGAAAGATAGATAGAGGAAGATTTTTTTTCTCTCTCTCTCTCAAACAACTTGAATATGTCTTCCTAAAGAAGGAAAAAAAAGACATTAAAAAAAGAGGGTCAAAGAGAAAAGAGAAAAAAAAAGTAGAGAGATTCTAGGAAGGAGGAAGGAAGGAAGGAAGTACGTCAGTGCATCTGATAAAGAGCCGTATGTCACATCCTATATCCCTAAATAATTGTAAGTTTCCCCTCCACAGGACACTCCTCGCATGGCTGGGTCGTTTGCCTCTAAAGACCTCCCCTCACTTCCTCTCTTCCCTTCCTTTACCTTCCCTTTCCTTTCTTTCTCACTCTTTCTTTCTTCCCCCCTCACTTCCTCTCTTCCCTTCCCTTTCTCCTCTCACTCTCTCTTTCTTCCGCTTTCCATTTCATCTTTCTTTCTTCTCTCTCTCTCTTCTCTTCCCTTTCCTTTCTCCTCTCACTCTCTCTTTCTTCCGTCTTCCCATTCATCTTCTTTCTTCTCTCTCTCCCTTCCTTTCTCCTCTCACTCTCTCTTTCTTCCGCATTCCCATTTCATCTTTCTTTCTCTCTCTCTCTCTTCCCTTCCTTTCCTTTCTCCTCTCACTCTCTCTTTCTTCCGCATTCCCATTTCATCTTTCTTTCTCTCTTTCCCTCTTCCCTTCCTTTCCTTTTCTCCTCTCACTCCTCTTGTCTTCCGCATTTCCATTTCATCTTTCTTTCTCTCTCTCTCTCTTCTCTTTTTCCCTTTCCTTCCCTTTCTCCTCTCACTTCCTCTTCCTTCCGCTTTCCATTTGATCTCTCTTTCTCTCTTTCCCTCTTCCCTTCCTTTCCTTTCTGCCTCTCACTCTCTCTTCTTCGCATTCCATCATTTTCGCTTCTTTCTCTTCTCGCTTCCTTTCCTTTCTTTCTCTCACTCTCTCTTCCTTATTCTTTCCCTTTCACTTTCTCTTTCTCTCTTTCGCTTTTCCCTTCCTTTCCCTTCCCTTTCTCCTCTCACTCTCTCTTCCTTATGCTTTCCTTTTCACTTCTCTTTCTCTCTTTCGCTTTTCCCTTCCTTTCCTTTCCATTTCCTTTCTCCTCTCACTTCCTCTTCCTTCCGCATTTCATTCATCTTTCTTTTCTCTCTTTCCCTCTTCCCTTTTACATTTCCTTCCCTTTCTCCCTCACTTCTCTTCCTTCCGCATTTTCATTCATCTCTTTTTCTTCCCTTTCCCTTCCTTTACCCTTCCCTTTCTCCTCTCATTCCTTTCCTTCCGGCTTCCTTTTCATTTCCTTTCTCTCTTCCTTCTTCCTTCCTTTCCCTCTCCTTCCCTTTCTCCTCTCACTTCTTTTCCTTCCGCATTTTCCATTTGATCTTCTTTCTCTCTTTCCCTCTCTCCCTCCTCCTTCCCCTTTTCCAATTTTTCATCCTCTCCTGTCTCCCTCCTCTCTCGCCCTTCCCTTTCTGTTCCCATCATCTCTCCTTTTCCTTCTTGCCTCTCCTCCTCTTCCCTTCTCTCTCTGTCTTCCCTTATCCCTCCCCCTATTCCTTTTCCATTTCTTCCGCCTATCCCCTACCCCCTATCTCACCCCCTCTCTCCTCCTCCTCCTCCTCCTCCCTCCCCTTCCCGGTCGTTTTTCCTTTGTCCCTCATTTAAGGTCGTATCTCTTTGACCTAAGATGGAGGTCATGGAAGAGAGGTCATGAAAGAAGGGAAGGAGGGGGAGGGGGGGGGTCATGGGAAGGGAGGGGGGGGTCATGAAAGGAGGGGGGGTCATGGAAGGGAGGGGGGGGAGTCATGGAAGGAGGGGGGGTCATGGAAGGGAGGGGGGGGGTCATGGAAGAAAAGGTTATGAAAGAGGGGGGGTCAGGGAAGAAGTCATGAAATTGGGGGAGGGGAGGATCATGGAAGTAGGGTCATGAGAGAAATCATGAAAGAGAAGTAAAAAAAAAAGAGAGGGTCATGCAAATAAGGTCATGCAAAGAGGGGTCATGAAAGCCGTCATGCAAGTTTAGGTCATGCAAGAGGTCATGAAAAAAAGTCATGAGGGTCAAAAAGCCGTCATGCAAATAAGGTCATGCATAAAGGTCATGAAAAAAAACCGTCATTCAAGTTACAATAGGGGGTCATAGTGGGTCATGCAAAGGAAACATAAAAGATAGCTCATTCCCCAGAGAGATCACCCAATAGTCATGCAAAATAAATCACGCAAAAGACGCCATGCAATACGACCTACACAACACACCCACCATCATCTGCGTAGACCTAAGGCGTATTCGAGACGTTTTGGCGAAGCGGCGT
>NW_020872260.1:279445-281945 GCF_003789085.1 Penaeus vannamei
AGGAAAGCTGAGTTCTTGGAATAATGAGTTTAAAAAAAGGATTTCTGTGAAAGTAAAAAAAAAAAAAAAAAGAGGTCTTTCGAATACAATTGTCAAATAAAAATATATTTAATAAATAAATGAAATGTGATGCAATGTGTAATTACTTGGTTATTAATCATGGTTTCAGGAAGGGGGACTTCTTGACTGTATAAACAATGCTTTTATTGATTGATTTATTTAGCTGTTTATTTATCTTTTGTTATTTTTGGTTCATTTTTATCTACCTTTTATCTATTTATTTGTTTTTTACTCATCTATTTATTTTTTATTCCATTATTAATTTATTTATTCATTTATTCCATTATTAATTCATTTATTCATCTATTTAATTATTTGTCTATTCGTCTATTTATCAATTCATCCATTTATCTTTAAATTTTCTTTCTAAGGATTTAGGTTCATATGCTAGGGTTGATACCAAAAAAAATCTCAGCCTAAATCATCAGCATAAATACAGTATCTTATCTAATGTTTATAATCTAATGTTTATCTAATCTAATGTTTATCTAATCTCATGTTTATCTAATCTTAATGTTTATCTAATGTTTTTATCTAATCTAAATCTAATCTAATCTAATGTTTATCTAATCTATTGTTTATCTAATCTAATGTTTATCTAATTTAATGTTTATCTTATCTAATCTAATCTAATGTTTATCTAATCTAATCTATCTAATGTTTAAGTAATCTTTATTTAATCTCCCCTAATCTTATCTAATCTTTCCCTTCTATAATCCGTTGTAGGACATAGGCCTTTCCCAATCTACACTACCTCCTTTGGGTATATAATTGGGTATATTTACTATATGTATACTAACACGCTATACTTATACACCCGGTTTCAGAAGAGAAAAAAAAAACAATTGACAGCTAGAGAGAGAGAGAGAGAGAGAGAGAGAGAGAGAGAGAGAGAGAGAGAGAGAGAGAGAGAGAGAGAGAGAGAGAGAGAGAGAGAGAGAGAGAGAAGAGAGAGAGAGAGAGAGAGAGAGAGAAGAGGAGAGAGAGAGAGAGAGAGAGAGAGAGAGAAGAGAGAGATGAGAGAGAGAGAGAGAGAGAGAGAGAGAGAGAGAGAGAGAGAGAGAGAGAGAGAGAGAGAGAGAGAGAGAGAGAGAGAGAGAGAGAGAGAGAGAGAGAGAGGAGAGAGAAGGAGAGACGAGAGAGAGGGAGAGAGCAGAGAGAGACACATCCGTCAACTAGAAATAGCCGACAAAGGGTCGAGCCACGCGATAGAAAAGGCCAGGACGAAGCTAGTCTCCGCAAATCTAACTGAACTGAACTGAAAGAGAGAGAGGTTTAAAATGGTGTAAAATAATAAACTGAGTACCCTGTATGTTTTTTTTTTTTTTTTTTTTTTTTTTTTTTTTTTACTTTTTTTTTTTTTTTTACTTTTTTTTTTTTACGAAACGGAAAAATATCTATTAGGTGTCAAATGAATAGGACAAAAAAAAAAAAAAATGGATGCACTATGGATAATCCTTTGCATCTATTTAGGTGCTTATGAACTTTTTATTTTTTTTTTTTTCTCTCTCAAGCAAGAAAATATAGACAAAAAATTATCTCACAAAAGTCTATGTATGATCTATGCTAATCTTTTATTAATATCAAAGACCTGCATTCAGTTCCTGCAACGCCAGTGGATGGTAACCCCGGTAACAGAGGGTAACTTAGAAGGTAATTTAGAAGCAACTATAAACATGGTAACCATTGTAATGATAAAATTCAACTAAAATGAAAATAATCATAATAATAATAAAAGAAAGAAGAATCAATTAATTCTGATTCTTATTCTTTGAGGAAATATGATCAAAACCATTCTCTCGATTTCTTGCAGTATTTTACTACATATCTTTTAATTACTTGTTTCTAAGACTTATACTTGTAAATTCATAATATAAAACATCATCAGAAATATTAGCATATTATATGTCAGTCATTCAACTTATTTACTTTACTACATACCTTTTAATTACTTGTTTCTAAGACCTATAGTTGTAGAATCAGAACATAAAACATCATCTGAGAAATTAGTATTTATTATTTATATATTAGTATTTATTATTCATATATTTGTATTTATTATTTACATATTTACATATCATTCATTCAACTTATTTACTTTACTGCTTACCTTTTAAATACTTTTTCCTAAGACTTATACTTATAAATTCAGAACAAAAAACATCAGTAGAGACATTAGCATATTACATATCACTCATTCAACTTACATATTTCATTTGTTTTGTACAACTTCCATACTCCATTATCTTAGAATGTCTCTCGTTGTTTTTGTTTACACCGGAAGCGCAACTGTCGCCGACCGGAAATACCGTTGTTTTAAATTACCTTCTCTAAATTAAATTAAATTCTTAAATTAAATAAATTAAATTAAATTAAATTAAATTAAATTAAATTTTAAATTAAATTAAATTAAATTAAATTAAATTAAATTAAATTAAAT
>NW_020872260.1:302763-312763 GCF_003789085.1 Penaeus vannamei
CCTCCGATACCCATAGATACCCTCAGATACCCATAGATACCCTCAGATACCCTCCGATACCCTCAGATACCCATAGATACCCTCAGATACCATAGATACCCCAGATACCCAGATACCCATAGATACCCTCAGATACCCATAGATACCCTCAGATACCCACAGATACCCATAGATACCCATAGATACCCATAGATACCCACAGATACCCATAGATACCCTCAGATACCCATAGATCCCTAGATACCCAGATACCCATAGATACCCATAGATACCCTCAGATACCCATAGATACCCAAAAGATACCCACAAATACCCATAGATACCACAGATACCCTACCCCATAGATACCCTCAGATACCCATAGATACCCCTCAGAATTCCAAACCATGGCTCGGGTCGAACAAACAGCGCGCCATAAGCCACCGGTTCTGCGCCACACTCTTAACGCGGAATTTTGCGGTCCGCGGAAAACTTTGTCGAGGGCGCCTTAAGTGTCCCCGGCCACTTAAGGGTCCCTTCACGCCTCTTCAGGGTGTTTCAGGGTGTTTAAGGGCGTCCGGTGATGGCGGTTCACTAATGGGAAGAGTGGGTGATTAGCTTGTTCGTTAATGGTAGAGGGGGGGTCGTTAATGGGGCAGTTTGTGATTGAGGTGTTTTGGGGGTGATTGGGGGGTGGAGGGGGAGGAGGGGGTGTGATCAGGGTTTTGGGTGTGAATTAGTGGGATGAAGTGTGGATGGGGGTGGGGGGTGGTGGGGTCTCGATTATACATACACACACACATACACACACACACATACATACACACTCACACAGACACACACACACACACACACACAAACACACACACACATATATATAATATATATATATATATATATATATATATATATATATATATATATATATATATATATATATATATATAGTGATCTGTTAGTTTGTGTTAGTGTATATACTGTGTTTGTTCTGTCTGCCCATCTATCCATCTTTCTATATTTGTTTATTTATTTGTCATAATTGCATATTTTTTCTACTTATGCACATCTTTCTTTCCCTTTCTCTTCTTCCTTTTCTATTGTTCCTCCTTCTTCGTCTCTTTTTCTCTTCTCCTTCTTCTTTATTTTCTTTTTTTTCTCCTTCTTTTTCAACATAGTTCTTCTTGTCTATCTCTGTCTCCTCTTTCTTCTTCTTTTCTCCTCCTTCTACTTCTTCGTCCTTTTCTTACAACTCTTCTCATTTCTTCCATTTCTCTCCATGTCAACGTTTCTCTTATCATTATTATTATTATTGCTATCTATCTTAACCCTTTCTTCATCTCCTTCTTCCTCTTTCTTCATCTTATTCTTCCTCTTCTTCATTCCTTCGTCTTCCTCTTCTTCACTTCTTTCTTCTTCTTCTCTCCTTTTTTCCTTTCTTCGTTTCCTTCTTCCCCATCCTATACTTACCCTTCTTATTATTCTCTTTCTCCCTCTTCCCTTTCCCCATCTACTCTTTTTTTCATCTCCTTCGTAATACTTTTCTTGCTCTTTTCCTTCTTCGTCTTCTTCATCCCATTCTGCATCTATTCCTTCATTTCTTTCTTTTTCTCTTCTTTTTTCCTACTTTTCTTTTCCACTTTCTCTCTTAAATCAACGAGACATTTTCTTTTTTTTTTTTTTCTTTTATCTCTTTTTCTTCTTCTACTCCTTCTTCTTCTTCTTTTTCTTCTACTCCTTCTTCTTCTTTTCTTCTCCTCCTCCTTCTTCTTCTTCAGCTTCTCCCTCTTTCCAATCTCCTAAAAATAAGCATTTTCTTCCTCTTTGTCTTCTTCTCCTTCTCTCCTTTATCCTTAATCCCTTCCTCTTCTTATTCAGTATTTTGATTCCTCTTTTTTCGCCTCTTCTCCCTCTTCTTCTCCTTCTTTTCTTCTCCATCTCCTTTTATACCGAAGAAAGCATTCTTCTTCATCTTCTTCCTCCTTATCTTCTATTACTTCTTCTTCTTCTTCTTCTTCTTCTTCTTCATTTTCTTCTTCTTCTTCCTCTTCTTCTTACTTTTCTTCTTCATGGTGTTGTTTCTTCTTCTTCTTATAAGTCAGCATTCTTAATCTTCTTTTTCCCTTCCTCCTCCTCATCTTCCTCTTGTTCTCCTTCTACTTCATTTTCTCCCCTTCTTCTTCCCTCTTCTCCTTCTCCCCCTCTTTATCTCCTCCCTTTCCCTTCTCCCTCTCAGGAAATGCCGGGCGGTTATTCTTCCTTCTTCTTCCTTCTTTCTCCTTTCCCCCTTCTTCTTCCTTTTCTCCTTCTTCCTCTCCCTTTTCTCCCTCTCCCCCCTTCTTCTTCTCCCTCTCCTCCTTCTTCCTCCTTTATCCCCTCTCTTCTCCATCTCCCTCTAGAGTCAGGAAATGCCGATCGGTTATTCTTCCTTCTCCTCCTCCTCCCCCTTCTTCCTCTTGGTCTCCTTCTTCCTCTATCTTCTCCTTCTCCTTCTCCCCCTTCTCCTTCCTTTTCTCTCCCTTCTTCTTCTCCCTCTCCCCTTCTTCCCTCCTTTATCCCCTCCCTTCTCCATCTCCCTCTAGAGTCAGGAAATCCCGGGCGCTTATTCTTCCTTCTCCTCTCCCCTTCTTTTTCTCCTTCTCCCTCTCCTCCTTCTTCCCCCCTTTATCCCCTCCCTTCTCCATCTCCCACTTCTTCTTCTCCCCTCTCTCCTTCTTCCCTCTTTATCCCCTCCTTCCCCATCTCCTCTAGAGAGTCAGGAAATCCCGGGCGCTTATTCTTCCTTCTCCTCCTCCTCTCCCTTCTTCTCCCTCCTGTCCCTTCTTCTCCCTCTTTTCCTTCTTCTCCTTCTCCCCCTTCTTCTTCCCCCCTTATCCCCTCCCTTCTCCATCTCCACTTCTTCTTCTCCCCTCTCCTCCTTCTTCCCCCCTTTATCCCTTCTCCTCCATCTCCCTCTAAAGTCAGGAAATCCGGGCTCTTATTCTTCTTCTCCTCCTCCTCTCCCTTCTTCCTCTTATTCTCTTCTCCCTCTCCTCCTCATCTACCTCTCCTCCTTCTTCTCCTCTCCCTCTTCCCCTCTTCTTTTTCCCTCTTCTCTTTCCTCCTTTATCTCCTCCTTCTCCATCTCCCTCAAGAGTCAGGAAATCCCGGCCGCTTATTCTTCCTTCTCTTCCTCCTCTCCCTTCTTCCTCTTTTCCTTCTTCTCCCTCTCCTCCTTCATCTACTCTCCTCCTTCTACCTCTCCTTTTTCTCCCTCTTCCCCTTCCTCTCCCTCTCCTCCTTCTTCCCCACTTTATCCCCTCCTTCTCCATCTCCCTTTACAGTCAGGAAATCCCGGGCGGTTATTCTTCCTTCTCCTCCTCTCCCCTTGATCTTCCTCTTATTCTCCTTCTCCCTCTCCTCCTTCATCTACCTCTCCTCCTTCTTCTCCTTCTCCTCTTCCCCTTCTTCTTTTCCCTCTTCTCTTCCCCTCCTTTATCCCCTCCCTTCCCATCTCCCTCAAGAGTCAGGAAATCCCGGGATCTTTAATCTTCCTTATTCTTCCATCTCCAGCTTCTCCCCTTCTTTTCTCTTTTTCTCCTTCTCCTTCTATCTTCTTCTCCTTCTCCTCTTCCTTCCTTTTCTCCTCCTTCTTCCTTCTCCCTCTCCTCCTTCTTCCCCTCTTTATCCCCTCCTTCCCCATCTCCCTCTAGAGTCAGGAAATCCCGGGCGGTTATTCTTCCTTCTCCTCCTCCTTTCCCTTCTTCTTCTTCTTATTCTCCTTCTCCTTCTCCTCCTTCCTCTCCTTTTCTCCCTCTTTCTCCCCCTTCTTCTTCTCCCTCTCCTCCTTCTTTCCCACTTTATCCCTCCCTTCTCCATCTCCCTTTACAGTCAGGAAAATCCCGGGCGGTTATTCTTCCTTCTCCTCCTCTCCCTTGATCTTCTCTTATTCTCCTTCTCCCTTCCTCCTTCACTACCTCTCCTCCTTCTTCTCCTTCTCCCTCTTCCCTTCTTCTTTTCCCTCTTCTCTTCCCCTCCTTTATCCCCTCCTTCTCCATCTCCCTCAAGAGTCAGGAAATCCCGGGATCTTAATCTTCCTTATTCTTCCATCTCCAGCTTCTCCCCCTTCTTCTTCCTCTTTTTCTCCTTCTCCTTCTATCTTCTTCTCCTCTTCCTTCCTTTTCTCCTCCTTCTTCTTTCCCTCCCTCCTTCCCTCCTTTATCTCCTTCTTCTCCATCTCCCTCTAGAGTCAGGAAATCCCGGGCGGTTATTCTCCGACCGGAAGCCCGTGTTTTGCCGTCATCTTCTCCCGAGAAAATTGGCAAAGACGTAACTCGATCCATTGCAACGTAATTTCCTGAAATATGCAACACCGGAATCCATTTGTTGTATGCTTTTTTTTTTTTAATCTGTTTTCGGAGGTTTTGGGGGTGGTTGTTGTTTTTCTTGTTTTGTTTGTCTTTTTTTTAATCCATTTGTTGTATGCTTTTTAATCTGTTTTCGGAGGGTTTTTTTTTTTGGGGGGGGTTTGTTGTTTTTTCTTGTTTTTGTTTGTCTCTTTTTTTTAATCCATTTGTTGTATGCTTTTTTTTTTTCATCTGTTTTCGGAGGTTTTGGGGGGGGGTTGTTTTTCTTGTTTTTGTTTGTCTCTTTTTTTTATCCATTTGTTGTATGCTTTTTTTTTTATCTGTTTTCGGAGTTTTTTTTTGGGGGGGGTTTGTTTGTTTTTTCTTGTTTTTGTTTGTCTCTTTTTTTATCCATTTGTTGTATGCTTTTTTTTATCTGTTTTCGGAGGTTTTTTTTTTTGGGGGGGGATTGTTGTTTTTCTTGTTTTTGTTTGTCTCTTTTTTAATCCATTTGTTGTATGCTTTTTTTTCTGTTTTCGGAGGTTTTTGGTTTATTTTGTTGTTTTTCTTGTTTTTGTTTGTCTTTTTTTTATGTTTTCTTTCTGCCACATCCGGTCCCGACTGTCTTACGCGGAGATGGGTTCGTTCGCGCTGCATTCTTAGCGTATTATTTTTTCGCTAGGTTCTCTCTCTTTCTCTCGCTAAGTATTCTCTTATTTCTTCGTCATCTGGAGGCGATTCTCTCAATTATCGACGTTTCTCTGCTTTGGAGAAATCTGTTTCTTTTTGAGACGAAACAGAGACGAGAAATGGAAGAATAAGTGAGATAGAATCGTTAAAATAGAGAAAATGGTAAGAGATTCTTCGCTACAGAGGTTGTCAAGATGGTTTTCAAGCGAGCGACTTCTGCTCTTCTCGCTATCTGTCGTCTCCCTCACGCCCGAGAGGTGTGGGTGGATTGGGGTACGTGGGCGTGGCATGGGCGTGTTCAAACAGAGGCGATGGGCGGGAATGGGTAGGTTTGGGCGGATATGGGCGGCCAGGTGCGACAGGTAAGACCGCCCACTGCGACCCGCGTGAACTCTTGCCGTCTCGAGGTCGCCGCTTTTCGCCCGCTTCCCCGGCGCTCTCGGCTCGGCTTTTGAAATTCTCTCTCGTGCTCTTCGGATCGGCGAGGGAGATCTCTCTCTATCTCTCGCGCAGATATTCCCTCCGCCTCGCCCCCTTGGGAAATCTGTGCTAAACGTGCGGCATAATCGCATGTAGCATCGCGGCCAGACGAGACGACGGCTCGAGAGAGAGAGAAGAAGAAAAAAAAAAAGGGAAGAAAAAGATACTCAAGGCCGTTGTAATTATCGGAGTTGCCAAGTATGGAATAACTCGAAGTCTGGATCAAGCAAGTACGTGGGTTTTGCGTTTAATCCTTTCGCTTTTTGCAAGCATTCCGAAGTCAGCGCTGTAATTGGCCCTCGCGGATTCTATTAATACGCGCAGCATTTTGTAAAAGACAAGCTGTCGAAGTCGGGAGATAAAGCCAGAAATAAGCGATGTTTTGACAAGTACAAGGCATCGCGGGGTCCTGCCATCTCGCGGCAGAACTGCGAACTACGACAAGATCGCATAAAAAACGGGACGCGAGAGAGAGACTCGAGAGGAACGTCTTCTGAGTTCATTTTCGTGCGCGAATATTGCCTCGTCGGGAGGAGGAGACCGCCGCCGTCCCTTCACCGAAAGATCTCGAAGACGACACAAGAACAAGACTCCAAGAAAGAGAAAGAAAAATCAAGCAATAGCAACACCGAGAGACGAAGAATGAGAGAGAGAAGAAGAGAAAAAAAAAAAAGAATGAAAGAGGACGAGAAAGAAGCAGGTTTTGGTGCGCAAACCAACATTCACTTGTTAATGTTATCCCCGTTTTATGAAGGCGGCGATGCCCCATAAATGTCATGGGTTCTCTAAGTGAGCACTCGGTGAGTTCGCGCTCTCTGTCCATTACGGGTAATACTCTCGTGTCGCGCTGGGATGTTGCAATATTGCTGTTGCAGGGGCCTTCGTATGCAGATCACCTCTTGCAATACCAGGGCTCGGAGGAAGAGCATACCAGGGTCCCGGTATGGGCGTCTGTCGGGCGGTGTGGTGGTTTTTCTGCTGTCTTCTGTCTCTCTCTCTCTTCTGTTTTCTCTTTGTTGTCTGGGTCGTCGTTGTGTTTCTGGTTATCTGTGTGATTGGTTGTTTTCTTTTCTCTCTTTTCTTTTTCTTTCTCTGTTCCTCTCTCATTCTCTTTCTCTCTCTCTTCTCTCTCTTCTTCTCTCTCTCTCTCTCTCTCTCTCTCTCTCTCTCTCTCTCTCTCTCTCTCTCTCTCTCTCTCTTCTCTCTCTTCTCTCTCTCACTACTACATTCTCTCCTTCTCTCTTCATAAATATTCTCTCATTTAATTTCCTTTCTTCGTCTCTTTCTCTCTTTTCCACATATTGTTCTTCTCGTTTCATTATTTCTCTCACTTTCATTCTCTTCACCATCCCCCACCCCCTTCCACCACCCTTCCACCTTTGTTATTTTCTTTTCCATTTCTCCTCTTTTTTTCCCACTTCTTTCTCCATCCCCCATTCTCCTCTTTCCTCTCCTCCTCCTTCTCTCCTCCCTTTCCCTCTTTCTTCTCCTTTTCCCTCCCTTCCTCCACCTCTCTTTCACCTTCTCCTTCACCTCCCTTCCCTTTCTCCTTCTCCTTTCCTCCTTCTCTCCTGCTCTCCTCCCTCCTCTCCCCTCCTTCTCCCTCCTCTTTCCTCCCTTCCTCCCTCCTCCTCCTCCTCCATCCTTTGTCTTCTCCCCTCCTCCCTTTCCTTCCCTCCTCCATCCCTTCCTCCTCCACCCCCCCCCTCCATCCTCCCTCCCCACTCCCATCTCCTCATCCAAGACAATAACAACAACAACAACAGGAAGAAATCGCCCAAGAGGAATTTATCCCGACCCTCAAGACGTCAATAATAAGCCGCTTCTTGACACGTGACTCGGTTTCTGAATGGGGGAAAATCAGCTGTTTGGGCGAGTGTCAACATGGGTTAGATAGTCTTTTATTTTTTTTGTTATTTTGGAGAAAGGGAGAGTGAATGGGAGGAGGAGGGAAGAGGGGGAGAGGGAGAGTGGGGAAGATGGGGCGATTGAGGGAAGAGGGAGAGAAAGGGAGAGTGAGTGGGAGGAGAAGGGAAGAAAGGGGGGAGGGAGAGAAAGGGAGAGTGAGTGGAGGAGGAGGGAAGAGGGGAGAGGGAGAGAAAGGGAGAGTGAGTGAGAGGAGGAGGGAAGAAAGGGGGATTGAGGGGCAGAGGGAGGGAGAGAAAGGGAGAGTGAGTGAGAGGAGGGGAAGAAAGGGGGATTGAGGGGAGGGGAGTGGGAGACAGAGGGAGGGAGGGTGGGAGGAGGAAGGAGAGAGAAAGGGATGAGAAAGAGAAAGAGATGAGGGAAAGTAGGGAGAGAGAGAAAGAAAGAGCAGAAGAATGCCTAGAAATACCAAGAGAAGGAGTAGGGAGGAGAGAGAGACAAAAAGATGTATAAAAGAAAGAGACAGGGGGAGAAAGATAAAGAGAGAGAAAGAAGAGAGAAAAAAAAAAAGAGTTAAGCAGACTGAGTGAACATAAAAGAGAGGAAGAGAATGAGAGAAAGCGATGTTCAGATAGAGAAGGAGAGACAATAAAAAAGGGACAGAAACAGAAAAAAATAGAAAGGAAAGAGGAAGAAGAAAGGAAAGGAAAAGATAAAAAAAAATCTTGAATTTCTACGCGTAAGTAGAAATACGTAGAAGGGAAGAGAGAGAAAATATGAGATAGAGAAGAAGAGAAAGGAAAAAAAAAAATTATCGAAACGCTACGTTGAAGGTGAAAGTAAACGCGGAAAATTAAGAAAAATAAAAAAGCAACATAGAGAGAATGAAAAGAATAATAAACCAAAAGGTAACGCTAAAGAAAGAAAAAAAACAATAAAAAAAAAAAGAAAGGAAAAGGAATTAAAAAAAAAACACACAAGAAACATAGACAAAAAAAGCAAAAAAAAACTAAAATACACTTACGTATCTACTGCGCATTCCACTCGCGTTCGTGTAAATCCGCAGGGATGGATCTGCATGCACGCGGATTCACACGCATGCGCAGAACGGCCAATGGGAACGAGTGTCTCCTGGGCTCGTTGGGGACACGTGGTGGCGCACGTTGTCAGGTCTGGGGTTTGTGGGGTGTGGGGTTTTCCTCTTTCTTCTTTCTTTCTTTCTTTTTTCTTTTTTGTTTGTTCTTTCTCTTCTTTTCTTTCTTTTTCTCTTTTTTTTTTCTTTTTTTTTTTTTTTCTTTTTTGTTGTTTTCTTTTTTTTCTTTTTTTCTTGTTCTTCTTTTTCTTTTTTCTTTTTTCTTTTTCTTTTTTTTCTTCTTATTTTTTCTTATTTTTTTCTTCTTCTTCTTTCTTCTTTCTTCCTCTACCTCTTCATCTTCTTCTTTTTTTGTGCGATTATTCTTTTGTTTATTCGAAATTACTTTATTTTTTTCGTGAAAAGGTAAAATAAAGTCAAATGTGCTGGAAATAATAAGGAAAGGATCATGAAATTAATTAGAAAAAGACGGATTAAAAGTGATAAAACAAACATAGATTTAAAATTGACTTTATCATCACCCTCCCTAACAAAGCCAAAACAAGTGCAAAAATAAAACAACAACAACAACAAAACAATCTCCATAATACAGAAAAAAATAAGATACAAACAAGAACAAGATAAAACAAGATAAAAAAAAACAACAACAACACACCTGTCATAACCGTTTTAAGACAAGATAAACAACAACAACAAAAGTCATAACCGTTTTAAGACAAGATAAACAACAACAAAAAACTGTCATAACCGTTTTAAGACAAGATAAACAACAACAACAAAAAACTGTCATAACCGTTTTAAGACAAGATAAACAACAACAACAACAAAAAACCTGTCATAACCGTTTTAAGACAAGATAACAACAACAACCAAAAAAACTGTCATAACCGTTTTAAGACAAGATAAACAACAACAACAAAAATGTCATAACCGTTTTAAGACAAGATAAACAACAACAACAAAAAACCTGTCATAACCGTTTTAAGACAAGATAAACAACAACAACAACAAAACCTGTCATAACCAAAACAAGATAAACATGTCATAACCGTTTTAAGACAAATAAACAACAACAACAAAAAACTGTCATAACCGTTTAAGACAAGATAAACAACAACAACAAAAAAATGTCATAACCGTTTTAAGACAAATAAACAACAAAAAAAAATGTCATAACCGTTTTAAGAAAAAACAACAACAACAAAACCTGTCATAACCGTTTTAAGACAAGATAAACAACAACAACAAAAAAACTGTCATAACCATTTTATCTTTATCGCCAGCATCCCTGGGCAGCCCCGGCGATGTTGGCAACCCTGCGCCCAAGATTCCACCTGCCTAAAGTTGTTATATTCGCCTTATCATTTTAATCACACTTTATCACTTTGACATTTCCCTTCCTAAGTCGTATTTTTAAGCACTCATTTATATTCAGGATCGTTCTTGTGGTTTGCAGAGTGAATTTTTTTTTTTTTTTTTTCGTTATATAATGATGGTGATTTTCTTCGTCGTTGTAGCGGTACGAACGGTTATAATAATATATTTCGTATGGCAGTTTCGGTATTTTTCT
>NW_020872260.1:321353-323853 GCF_003789085.1 Penaeus vannamei
TTCCTCCTCCTCCTCCTCCTCCTTCCTCCTTCCCTCTTTCCCTCCCTCCTTCCCTCCCTCCTCCTCCTCCTCCTCCACCCTCTCACTTCCACCTCCTCCTCCTTCCTCCTCCCTCCTCCTCCTCCCTTCCTCCACCCCCCTCCCTCCCCCTTCCTCCTCCTCCTCCTCCTCCTCCTCCTTCCTCCCTCCTCCTCACCGGAGACACCCGCCCAATCTTCTCCTCAGAAACTCATTTGGTTGTCATGTGTCTGTGTCTCCTCGTGTCTGGCGTGAACCTTGACAGACGTGCAGGCTTGGAGTGGTGGGGGGGAGAGAGGAGGGAGGAGGAGGTGGGGAGGAAGGGGAGGAAGGGGAGGAGGAAGGGGAAGGAGGAGGAAGAGGAGGAGAGGAGGAAGTGGGAGGAGGGGGAGGGGGAGGAGGAGGGGAAAAGGGGGGAGGTGGAGGAGGAGAGAAGGAGGAGGGGAGGGGGGAGGAGAGGAGAAGGAAGGAAAAGGAAGGGAAGGAGGAAGAAGAGGAGGAGGAGGAGGGGGGAAGAGAGAAATTGGGAGGAGGAGGAAGAGGGAGGGTGGACGAGGAGGGGAGGAGGAGAGAGGAGGAAGATGAGGAAAGGAAGGTGAGGGTGGAGGAGGAGGGGAAGAAAGGAGAAGAAAATAGGAGGAGGAGGGAGCAAAAGACAAGGGGGAATGCCATAATCATTATCATCATCATTATTAGTATCATTACTATCATTATCATTATTACTATCATATTATTATCATCATTATTACTATTGTTATTATCTTTAATATTATTATTACTAATAATGTTCTTGTTGTTCTTACTGTTGTAATTATCATTGTTTTTGATGTCATCGTTATTTTCATTATCATTATTATCATCATTATCATTCTTATGTCATTATCACTTTTATCATTATCATTATCATTATCATATCGTTATCATCATTATTGTTATTATTATATTCATTATTAATATCATTATCATCTTCATTATCATCATGATCATCATCATTCTCACGATTATTATTATCATATTCACCAAATACCGTTATAATTATCCCATTTCCCGTTTTCTTCCTCTCGACCAACAACACCTCCGTTTCTTCTTCTTCTCCTCCGTTTTCTTCCCTCCTTCTCCTCCCTCACCTCTCCTCCTTCTCCCTCCCTCCATCATTCCCTCGCCCTTTATTACATTAAGAACAAAACATAAAAATAAAACGGTATAAAAAGCACAGAAAGGACGACATTAATTCTTAGAAACAGGAAAAAGGAAGCATTTTATTTGCCAAGTCGAGACGGTGTTGGCATACGAAAGGTGGCTCAGGCGACCCCGGGGGCTGCGGGGGGTGGGTCGTCCGGGTACCTGGTATTGCGAGCCGTTATCTGCCTTATATTCGGTATGGGCTCTCAGCTTTGGTTGGTATCACACGCACACACTTTATATATATATACTATAATATATATATATATATATATATATATATATATATATATATATATTATATTTATTTATTTATATATAGATAGATAGATAGATAGACAGATAAATAGGTTGATAGATAGATAGATAGATATGTGTGTGTGTGGTGTGTTGTGTGTGTTATATAACATATAAATACATATAATATAAATACACACACACACACACACACACACACACACCACACACACACCACACACACACACACACACACACATATATTATATATATATATATATATAAATATATATATATATATATATATATATATTATATATTATAATACATACATACATATATATACATACATTGTGTGTGTTTTGAGTGTGCCTTTGTATACATAAATACATATATGCGTGTTGTGTGTGTGTGTTACTTACCAATCTGTCCGCGTATTCATGTGTGTACTTTCCGCGTTTAATTCATTCACCGATACACCTCCCCCTCCCCCACCACCCCCCTCCCATTTGGTGGCCGCCAACCCTGTCTCTCTCCGTTTCCTCCTCCTGTCTCCACTTACGCGTCTATCCCTTTTCTCCCTGTTCCTCCCGCCCGATGCAACGTGACAGCTCGCAACAGAACGTGAATTGCAACACCAGATAATGCCTTTGTAGTTGCACGGTAATTGGGGTCCTTAAGGTATCATCATTGCAGGTAATCTTGCAGAAATTGGCCTCTTTCTCAGGTATTAAGATTAATGAGCTTTAAGAAAATATACGATCTTCCACCCACATGTTCTGGGGAGTTTTTGGGCGAGACTTAACATCTTTTAATCTTTAGTGAGAGAGAGAAAAAATATCGTTTTTTGTTCTTCAAATGTTCTCAGTGATTTTTTTTCTTTTTTTTGGGGGGGGGATAGGTAATTGAAAAAATCGCTTTGTTCTTCAAATGTTCTACAGTGTTTCTTTTTTTTCTTTTTTTGGGGATAGGGAAAAATCGTTTTGTTCTTCAAATGTTCTACAGTGTTTCTTTTTTTCTTTTTTTTTGGATTAGGAATTGAAAAATCGCTTGTTCTTCAAAT
>NW_020872260.1:328853-336353 GCF_003789085.1 Penaeus vannamei
GCCCGAGAGGCGCCTCGGCCTCGGAGGCTCCCCGGGGCTGCTCCTCGAGCACCTCGGGCCGCCCTCGAGCGCCCCGCCGCGAGGCCCAGCTCGAGGCGCAGCGCTCCGGGGGTCGCGCTCCCCGCGCCGGTTCGAGTTAACGGGGTCGCGCCGAACCGCCGGGCCAGGGCGGGGCCATCTCGCGCGCCGCAGGACGCCTCAGAATCTCTTAGCATCATCATCACCATCATCATCATCATCATCATCATCTTCGTGGTTGTCGTGATCATATGGCCGGCGAGCGGTGTCTCGGCGAGGGGTGGGGGGGAGAGGAGGGCCGGGGGGGGGGGGCGGCGGCGTCATCCCTCCTACAGTCGGCAACCTGCGCTGCTCCGTCCAGTCCCTCTGCCTCGGGTCGTGCGTGTGTGTGCGGGGCGCGCCGCCGACTCCTCCTCCTCCGAGCCTCGTCCTCGCCCTCCAGCCTCGCCCTCCGCCTCGCCGTCGAGTCGTCCTCCAGGTGGGTCGTCTTTCGTCCCCCTATTCCCTAGACTGCCCCCTCTCCCCTCCCCTCTCCCCCACACACACCCCTACCTCACGCCCTTACCCTCCTCTCCCTTAGCTTCTCCTCGAGGTAGGTCGGGAGAGTAGCTCGTCCTCCGCCTCAGTCGAGGACGAGGTTCAAGTCGTTGCTCTCTGTCTCCGAAAAATTACGATTTGATCGTTGAATATTTTATTATTATTATTATTATTATTATGTCTTATCGGTGTCTGTGTTTTAGTTTCCTTCATTTTCGTTTTATTTCGTTTTATTGTAATTATGAGGTATTTCAGATATCATGATGCGTTTTTCCCGTGATTACATGTGTCGCATTTTCTTGTTTGTTGTTTCATTTTATTTGCAATACGTGACGAGTTAACAAGCCTGCGGTAGTTAGCAGAATTTTGAATCATCCGATCACAAATCCACTTTTTTTCTTATTTCTTTTTTCTTTTTTCTTTCCATTGATCTCCACACTCATCAACCTCGCATCCACAACAACGAGATTCTCCCTTCATCACAAACAACACTAGAGTTGTAATCATCTTAAAATCCCTGTGAAACCATCAACAACCCCGTTACGTCTAACTGCACACTAGTCTCTTTTGCCATAACTATTGTAACGACGATATCAGAATGGTCTCTGTGATTATAACAACAACTACAACATATGCGGCGATAATAACAACAATGTAACAACGGTAATAACAATAACATAGAAAATGACATCGACAAAGACAGAAACAAGCACAATAACAACAATAATTAGGAATAACACATGGGTATATCAATATATTAAACGGATTGTTAGGCTTTATAGATAAAGTGAAATAATTTTCATATAGTTATGTATCTTGTGTTTCTCATACCATGGACAAGTGTAGTGTGTGTGTGTGTGTTTTTTGTGCGTGTGCGTGTGTGTTTTTTGTGCGCGTGTGTGTGTGTTTTTTGTGCGTGTGTGCGTGTGTGTGTTTTTTGTGCGTGTGTGTGTGCTTTTTGTGCGTGTGTGTGCGTTTTTTGTGCGTGTGTGTGTGTTTCTTATGCGTGTGTGTGTTTTTTTTTTGTGCGTGTGTGTGTTTGTGCTTGTGTCCGTGTTTTATGCGCATGTGTTTTTTTTCATGCGTGTCTGTGTTTGCATGTGTATGTCTGTGTGTGTGTTTGTTTCCGCTTGTGTGTGTTTTTATGCGTGTCTGTGTTTGCATCTGTGCGTGTATGTGTGTTTATTTCTATATTTGATTTTGTATTTTACCAAAGTTTAACGAGTTAATTTGCCGTTGGTTGCATCGCTGTTGACATTGTCCTTAGCAATAACATTTTCTCTTCATTCTTAAATTATTTGTATCGTCATTGGTATTATTATTATCATTGTTAGTATTACTATTTTTATCATTATCATTATCCTTATCACTATTCCTGTTATTTTTATTTTTATTATTGTTATTGTTGTTATTATTATTATTATTCATCATTATTGTTATTATCATTATTATTATTATATTAATTATTATTCATATTATTATCATTATTTATTATCATCATCATCATCATTACTATTATAATTATTATTATTATTATTATTATTATTATTATTGTTGTTGTTGTTGTTGTTATTATTATTATTATTATTATTATTATTATTATTATTATTATTATTATTATTATTATTATTATTATTATTATTATTATTATTATTATTATTATTATTATATTATTATATTATTATTATTATTATTCATTATTATTATTATTTTTTCATTATTTATTATTATTGTTATCATTATTACAATTATTATTACTATCACTTTTATAGTTATCATTATTTTTATTATCATTATTATCATTATAATTATTGGTATTATCATTCATTATATCACTATTATTCTTATCATTATTATTGTTGTTGTTGTTGTTGTTGTTATTGTTATTATTATTATCATTATTGTTGTTATTATTATCATTATTAATCATAGTTGTCATCAGTATTGGTGTTGTTCTTATTATTGTTATTATTATTTTTATCTTTATATCACAATCATTATATCTATTATTGTTATTAAATCTATCATTACGAAATTATTATTTTTGTCATCATCGTCATTATTATTTTCATCATCATTGTTATTATTATTATTCCTATTAGTATCTTTATCATTATTATTGTCGTAATTAATACTATTATCATTACTATCTTACTATCATTACCATCAATTTTGTCATTATCATCTGGAACTGTTATTTCTATCATTATTATTATCACTATCGTTTTCATTATTTTTTTATTATTGTTGTTGTTGTTGTTGCTATCACTGTTATTGTATTTGTTTATATTTCTATTATCATTATCACTATCATATCATTATTATTACTATTGATATTCTTATTATTGGTCTTATCATTATTTGGATTATTATTAGTTATCTATTTTCTTGTTATTATTATTGTTATTACCATCATCATTATTCTTATTCTTGTTATCATACTATATCATTATTATTATTATATTATTATTATTATTATTATTATTATTATTATTATTATTATTATTATTGTCATTATTATCATTATTGTTATAATTATAATTATAATAATAATATAATAATAATAATGATAATAATAATATAATAATAATAATAATAACGATAATAATAATAATAGTATTATATCATTACTATTATTATTATATTATTATCATCATCACTGTTATTATATTAATAATTATTATTATTACTATTATTATTATCATTTTATTATTATTATTTATATTATTATTATTATATAATTACTATCATTACATCATTTCTTATAATTGTTTTCATTATCATTATTATCATTATTATTATAATTATTATTATTATTATTGTTGATGTTGTTATTATCATTGTTATCATTATTACCACCATTATCATTATTATTATCGTTGTTCTTATTTTTTTATCATATTTCTTTACTATTGTTGATGTTATTGTCATTATTATTATTATTGTTATTGTGTTTATTATTATTATTATTATCATTATCATTACTATCATTTTATTCATTGTTATAATTATTTCTATCGTTATCGTTATTATTTATGTTGCTGTTGTTGATGTTATTGTTATTGTTTTCATCATTAAAATCTTTATTATCATTAATATTACCATGGTTATGATTATCATATCGCTTTTTCATTATTGATTATTATTATTATTATCTTTTATTATTATTATCACTATCATTATTATTATCATTATCATATTTTCTATTATTATCGTTATAGTCATCATTATTCTCATTATCATTATTATCATTATCATCATTGTTATTATTTTTTATCCTTATTTTCACTGTTATTATTATCATTATTGTTATATTTTATTATCATCATTATTGTTGTTGTTTTTGTTACTATAATCATCATTATAATTGTTTTCATAATTATCATTGTTATTACTATTATCATTATTATCATTTATTATTTTTATTATGATTATCATTATGAAAATCATTATCATTATTATTATCATCATTATATTCATTATCGCCGTTTCAATTACCAGCATCATTATTACTTTTATTATTACTATTATCATTACTATAGTCATCATTAATAATGATATCATTATCGATGATGTCGTACATATCATCTTTATGCTATTATTTCTTGATCTTATTCTTATTATTCTTATTTATTGTATTTATTGTATTTACTTTTAATCTTATTCTTATTATAGTCTTTTATTATTGTATTTATTATTTTATTTTATTATTATTATTATTTTATTCTATTATTATTTTATTTTATTATTTATTTTTATTTATTTTTATTATTTTATTTACTTATTATTGTATTTATTGTATTTACTTTTAATCTTATTCTTATTATTCATCATTATTACTGTGGCTGCTATTTTTGTTGTTTTTGCAAATATCATTATCATTATTATTTTCATCATCATCATTATTATTATTATTACTACTAGAAGGTGATGATAAGGGTGAATATGTATGATGATTCAGATTATAACATTTATTCATAATAGATGTTGTTGTTTTTTTTGTTTGTTTGTTTTTTGTATTGTCTTTTTTCATCATCATTGTCATTATTATATGTTTATAATTTTTATCGTTTTGTATCATGATTATTTTTTATGTGATAGTTATTATATTACTATTATTTATATTATTATTATTACAATTAGCTTTTTCTTATAATATTGGCACGTTGTGTTATATTTATGTGTTTTAATCTATAGTCCATATTATCTATCTGTAATTTATCAGCATTGCTACGATCTTCATCATCATCATTATCATTATCATTACAATTCTCTTAATTATTTGGTCATATATATGTTCAGTATTTTTATTTCTTTTATTACCTTTGTTGTTATTTTTAATGTTATTATTACAACCTTTTGTTATCATTACGAATATTTTTTATATCATCAACATCTTTTATTATTATCATTCTATAATTATTATTATTGTTATTATTATTATTATTATTATTATTATTATTATTATTATCATTATCATCATTATTATTTTCCTTATTATTATTATCGTTTTCATTGTTATTATAATTATTTTCATTATTGTTATTATTATCACTATTACTGTTACTATTACCATTATCATTACTACTAATATTACTATCATTATTATTGTTACTATTATTACTACTATCATCATTATATTAACTATCATTATTTTATTATTCATTATCATTATCATTGTTATTATTGCTATTATCATTATTATTACAGTTATTTTTATTATTATCATCCTCATCATCCTCATTATTACTATTATTATTGAGAATGTTATCAGTATATCTATTGTTATTATGATCACAATTTTTGTTATCATTGCTGCTATCATTATTACCATTAGTATTATCACTGTTATCATTATCATTATTGTTATTATCATCTTTTTATTATATTCATTAGTAGCAGCAGTATCAAGAATTTTATAATTGTTTCTATCATTCAATAATTTATTTTCCTTATAACTTTCTGTATCAATGTTACTTTTCAGAAGAAAAAAAAATTAATCTTTATTATGACTTTATCACCTCTCTTATCATTATCATCCTCGTTATTCTCTCCACGTTTTATATCATGATTAATCGTATCATTATCTGTCCTTCGATCAGCATCGGTTGAATAAAACTGATAAGACAAATTAGCATATTAATAAACACATTTTCAAGTTTGTCCCGTAATTCAGAAACATTTAAATTTCCCGGTGATTGAAAATAGATATGTCATGTCTATATTATCACTAGTTTTTTTTTCTTTTTTTTTATTTTTATTTATTTTTTTTCTTGTATTGAATTTTTTTTTTTTTTATTCATCTATTTTTTTTTTTTTTTTTTTGTATTGAATATGTATTTTTGTTTTGTTTTATTTTTATTTTGTTTTTGTTTTTATTTTTTTTATATATAAGGATTTTGAAGAGATGATGAGAAGTTTTTTGTTTGTTTGTTTGTTTTCTTTACTTACTTCTTTGCAAGTTTACTTTTCTTTTCTTTTTCTTTCTTTTTCTTTTACTTTTGGACGAAAGAAAGAAAGGTTTTGGTCCTTTTTTTGTCTTTCATTTTTTTTTTTTTTCTTAGCAGTTTCATTATCATCATTATTATTATTATCGTCATTATTATTATTATTGTTATTCCCTCTCTTCTTATCTAGTTTCTCTCTTCATTCTCTCCTTTTTGGGGGGAACAGTAAGAGAGAAATTACAAATGAGAAAAGAAAAAATCAAAAATTAATTTAATTACTTGTTCTCTTTGCTTCCCTCTTTCTTTAAGTTATTTTTAGATTTATAAAGAGTATTGAACAAAATTAAGAAATAAGAGAACGCAAGAGAAATTAATAATATCTTCACAATTTATTTACATCATATCTTAATTATATAAAAATTCCGTTTCATCATAATTTTCATTTTAAAAATCTTGTCAATATTTTTTCCTTCTTCTTTTTCACGTTTTTTTTTTCTTTCTTTTCCACAGAGCGAATGAAGAAATGAAGCCAAAGGAAAAAAATAATAATAAAGAAGAAGAGAGAGAGAGAGAAAATGGAGATTATTTCTTCTGCTGCGTTTGATGGTGAGTTTATTCTCGTGTTTTCTTTTCTTTTCTTTTTTTTTTATTCTGTGGTGTTTTTTTTCACTATATGTAAATATCGTATAAACACACATGTATATGTATGTGTGTGTTTTTGTGTGTTTTGTGTGTGTGTGTGTGTGATATATATATATATATATATATATATATATATATATATATATATATATATATATATATATATATATATATATATATATATATATATATATATATATATACATATACATATATATATAAAGTGTGTATATGTATATATGTTCATAAGATTTTAACAAATCATTTGTTCACCAAAATAAAAAAAAAACGAGACAAAAAGTGAAATAAAAATCGTGCCTAAAAGTTAAACAAATTAATACACAAAAAAATAGAAGAATCAATAAATCGTCCAAAATCAAGCCAAAAAAGACAATAACAAAAAATAGTTAAAAAAAGAATAAATACAAAACTGAATAAAGAAAAATAATTTAAAAAATACATACAACAAAAGACAAAAATATACATATATATATCAAAATAATTAATCAAACAAACAAAGACTTAAAAAAAAAAAGTAAAATAAAACCCCATTTTCCACTCTCCCTTTCTCCCTCCCCCTCTCCCCTCCCCCCCCCCCTCACCGCCCGCCGCCGCCGCCGCCCTCCAGAATTCCCTTCGTATTTTATTCTTTCTTTCTTTTCTTTCTTTCTTTCTTTATTAAAGAATTTATTATTATTGATTACATTATTTATTAATTAACTATCAAAGAATTTATTATTATTATTATTATTATATTATTTATTAAAGAATTCATTATCATTATTTTTTTATTTATTAAAGAATTTATTATTATTATTATATTATTTATTAAAGAATTTATTATCATTATATTATT
>NW_020872260.1:343853-345065 GCF_003789085.1 Penaeus vannamei
GTGTGTGTGTGTGTGTGTGTGTGCGTGTGTGTGTGTGTGTCGTGTGTGTGTGTGTGGTGTGTGTGTGTGTGTGTGTGTGTGTGTGTGTGTGTGTGTGTGTGTAATGTGTATTTAAATGTGTGTGTGTGTGTGTGTACTTTGTGTGTGTGTGTGTACCGTGTGTGGGTATGTATGTTTATATGTGTATGTGTGTTTATGTGTCTGTGTCAAAAAGGAACAACGAATGGGAAGAAATAAGAAACAAGTGAAATATATTCGTGTGTTTTCGTTGTTCTTCCTTTGTTCCTTTCGCTATTGTTCGACATTGAATTCCACACATGTGTCTATGTGTTGTGTATGTTGTAATGTATGTGTATGCTGTGTGTGTGTGTGAATGCGTGTGTGTGTGTGTGCGTGTATAGTAATGTGATGTTGGAAAGTGTGTGTGCGTGTGTGTGTGTGTGAGTGTGTGTTGTGTGTGTGTGTGTGTGGTGTTGTGTGTGTGTGTGTGTGTGTGAATGTGTGTGCTGCGTGTGGTGTTGCGGCGTATGTATATTGGATGTGTGAATGTGTGTGTGTGTGTACGTACTGTAACGATGATAAAAATACTCCCGCGTTCTGAATCCTTCTCACGCCGAAGCGAAATGGAAAGGTTTATTGAAGAAGGAAAGAATGAAAGAAAAAAAAAAATGAACGTAGATGTAGAACTTGCTTCCGGGAGAGGGAGGAGGGGCAACTCCTGATAAAAGGAGGGTATAGGAAGGGGGAGAGAGAGGAGGGTTGAGGGCATCAGAGGGTATTATTATGCGAGTTGCCGCCAACTTGGGCTAAAATATCTCTCTAAGTGACTTGGGAACTTGTGGCTGCGTCCTGTCATGTCGTCTATACTTTTTTTTTTATTTAATCTAAGAGCAATATATAACACATATCCTATAAAAATTGTCATCCAGTCCAAACCCTATTTTTCCTCCCACATCACACGATAAAAGAGAGACAAAAATAACCGTAACATAATAGATAAAAGGCCATAGAGTCACAAACAATTCCGGGAAAAGCGAATGTGGCAACCGCACTAACCAGCTCTGGCCACGAGATGGCATTTAATCTCCTTATCTTGATCCTCTTCGTCGTCTTTGATTCACCTCGGGAGGACTGGAACCTATTACTGTCGACGCTCCCTTATCGCCTCTCTCGCTGTATTAGAGTGGTTTGTGGAGCTTATAGTTAGGGTTT
>NW_020872260.1:345675-350675 GCF_003789085.1 Penaeus vannamei
TTACTTATCATACATTTTCATTATATATATATATTTTTTTTATGGTGTTTTGTGTTATATTGTTGTGTTGTGGGTAATGTTGTTATATTTATCATGTTTTATTTCTTTTTCTTTTTATATAATTCTCATATTATTTATTTTATATAGTATTTATATTATTTATCTATTTATCATATATACTATTTATATTTATTTTTATGTTATTTTCATCTTTATTTTATCATTCGTATTCTGCTTGTGATAATATTTCGTTATTGTTATTGTTATTATTATTATTTTCCTTTTAATCCTCGTCTTCATAGTCATTATTATCAGTATTATTATCATAACTATTGTTATTGCTATTGTTATTATCATTATTATTTTTGTTGTTATTATTTTTGTTATTATCATTGTTATTATTACTATTGCTATTGGTACCATTATCATTATCATGATTATTATTCTGTTATTGTTATTGATATTATAAATGATAATAATATTATCATGATTATTATTGTTATCATTATTATCATTATTGTTATTATCGTTATCATTTTCACAATCATTTATTTTATCATTATTATCATTATTGTTACTGCCATTCTGTTACTATTATCAGTATTACTATTATTGCTATTATCATTATTAATATCATTATCATTAGTGATAGAATTATTGTCATTACTACTATTTTTACTAAAATATTATTTATGATTACTATTATTATCATTATTATTATCATTATTGTTGTTGTTATTATTATTATTACTATTATATTATTATCATTATTAATTATTTATTATCATTATTATTTTATATTATTATTATTATATATCATCATCATTATTATTATTATTATATTTATTATTATTATCATTATTATTGTTATTATTGATTATTGTTTATCATTTGATATATTATTATTATTATTATTGTTATTATTATTATTACTATCATCATGATTATTATCATAATGATAATATCATTATTATCATTATCGTCATATATTATTATTATCATTTATTATTATTGTTATTATTATTATCATTGCTTTTTCATTATTATTATTACTATCATTATTATTGCTGTTATCAATATCATTATCATAATTATTATTATTGTTATTATTATCATTATTATTATTATTATTATTATTATTATTATTATTATTATTATTATTATTATAATTATTATTATTATTATTATTATTATTATTATATCATTATCATTATTGTATATTTTGTTGTTATAATCATTATTACTATTATTATTATTGCTATTGCTAGTACTAGCAGTATTGATCGTTGCTATTATGATTAAAACTGCTGTTGATATTATTTTTATTGCCATTAATGTCTTATCATTATTACAATTATTAATATTCTTACTGTCATCATTATTATTGTCAATATTATTATCATTATTAT
Source organism: Penaeus vannamei (assembly GCF_003789085.1). Taxonomy (NCBI): domain Eukaryota; kingdom Metazoa; phylum Arthropoda; class Malacostraca; order Decapoda; family Penaeidae; genus Penaeus; species Penaeus vannamei. The sequence goes on from NW_020872260.1 coordinate 347,085, forward strand.
TCTCATTCTTATTACTATCATCATTATTGTTATTATTTTTGTAACAGTTATTATTATGATTTTGGTATTATTATCATTATCACTATTATCATTATTTTTTGTTACCATTACTGTCATTATCATTATTACTTTTTCATTGTTATTATCATCAATATTGTCATTAAAATCAGTACTACAATTATCATTATTTCTATTATCATTATGATTATGATTCTTATCATATTTTTTCAGTATTATCATTATTTTCATTGTTGCTTTTGCTGTTATTATTACCATTATCATTATTATTATTGTCCTTATTATTCATTTTATCATTATTATCATTATTAAAATCATCATTATTATTAATTCTAGTACTGTTATTATTAGCATTGCCATTGTTATTATTTTCATTATTTCTATTATCACTATTATTATTTCTATTAGTGTGATTATTACTTTCTGTGTCACTATTGTTATTATTGTTATTATATTTATTATTAACATTATCATTATAAACATTAGTATTATTACTATCAATATTATTGTTATTATAATTATCATTATTATTAACATTATTATCATTATTATTGTTATCGTTGCTATTATTGTCATTATTATTATTATCATTATCGTTGTTAATGTTTTTTTTTTTATTATGACGATTATTATCGATATTATTATGATCATTGTGATTATCATTATTCTTATCAAATTATCTATTATTGTGTGTCCATACATATACATATAAATACAAATAAATAAATACATACACACACACACACACACACACACACACACACACACACACACACACACACACACACACACACACACACACACACACACACACACACACACACACACACACCACACACAACACCACACAACACACACACACACACAACACATATATATATATATATATAATATATATAAATATAATATATATAATACATATATATATATACATAATTCCTTCGGCCATGCCCACACCCACCCACGCCAACCCCCCCCCCCCCACGCGAGAAAGGGGAAAAAAGGGGAAAAAACCCGAGGAATTCTCTTCGTCGTCCACATCCATGGGGGCAAAAATTCTTCCCACATTCAATGATGGAGTCTCACGGCGCTCGCGAAAACGTAATTTTATTTTTTTTTTTTTTTTTTCGGATGCGTCAGTGTTGTTGAAGGGGGAGAGGAGGGGAGAGAGGGAGGGGAAGGGAGGGAGGGTGGGAGGGGGGAGGGGGAGGGGGGAGGGGGGAGAGGGAGAGAGGGAAGGGGAGGGAGAGGGGGGAGGGAGGGGGAGGAAGGGAGGGAGGTGGGAAGGGAGAGGGAGAGAGGAAGGGGGATGGAGGGGGGAGGAGGAGAAAGGGGGGAGGGAGAGAGAGACGGGGGAGAAAGGGGAAGGGAGGGGGAGGAGGAGAGGAGGGAGAGAGGGGGAGAGGGGGAGGAAGAGAAAGGGGGAGGGAGGAAAGGGAGGAAGGGAGAGAGGGAGAGTGGGAGGAAAGGAGGGAGAGAGAGGGAGAAAGATTTATATTTTTCCCACGATGAATAATGTATATGTACGTCTGTGTATGTTAATGGATACGGTGCTGATGTGTGTTTGTTTGCGTGTGTTGTGTTGGATAAGATAAGTGTGGATGTGGATATTTGTTTGTGTTAATAGGTTCTTGTTTCGGGTTAGCGGGTATGCATGTGCGGTATGAATATATATATATATATATATATATATTATATATATATATATATATATATATATTATATATATATATATATATTGTTGTTGTTGTTGTTGTGTTTTGTAAATTTCTCGATAACTCATGTGAATATATGGGTGTGTGTGTGTGCTGTGTGTGTGTGTATGTGCGTGTGTGTGTGTGTGTGTGTGTGTGTGTGTGGTGTGTGTGTGGTGTGCGTGTGTGTGTGTGTGTGTGTGTGGTGTGTGTGTGTGTTGTGTGTGTGTGTGTGTGTGCGCGCGCGTGTTGGTGTGTGTATACAATGTTGGTGTTAGATGTATATGTTGGCCTTGTTCCTTTAGTCATTATTATCATCATTCTTAATATATCATTATTGTTGCTGTTGTTTTTGTCTTCATTCTTATCATAAGCAGTTTTGTTATCATTGTTTTCATTATATTTATTACCAGTATAGTACTGCAGGTAGCATCATTGTTTATAATTAATATCATTATTATTATTGTTATCATTGTTATTATTATCTTTTCCTTGTATACTTTTTATCATCATTGTCATTATTATCATCATTAATGTTATTATTTCTATCATTATCATTATTATCGTTGTTATTTTTGTCATTTTTAGTATTATCATTATAATTATAATAATTTTCATTATCATCATCGTTATCATTATCATCATAATTATTATCATTATTATTGTCATTATTATTAACTTTTATCATTACTATCATCATTATTATTATCATTATCATTATTATTATCATTATCATTATTATTATCATTATCATTATTTTCATCGTTATATTTATTATTATCATTATTATTATTATCATCATTATTACTATTATTATCATTATTATTATAATCATAATTGTTATTATCATTATTATTACTATTATCGATATAATTATCAATCATATCATCGTTATTGTTATCATTATTAACACTATTATTATCGTTACTATGTTTCTTATCATTCTTAGTAGTAACAGTTGTAGTAGTATTACTATCATCATCATCATCATTATTATCATTACTCTCATTATTACTATCATCATTATTGTTATCTTTAGTATTACTATTATTATTATTATGATTATTATTATTATTATCATTATTATCATTATTATTATATTATCATTATCATTATCATTATTATTATTATTATTATTATTATTATTATTATTGTTATTATTATCATTATCATTATTATTATTATTGTTATTATTATTATTATTATTATTATTATTATTATTATTATTATTATTATTATTATTATTATTATCATTATCATTATCATTGTTGTTATTGTTATCATTATCATTATTGTTGTTGTTTTTGTTGCTGTTATTATCATTATCATTATTATTTTCATTATTATTATTGGTACTATCGTTATCATTATTATTATTATCACTATCATTATTGATACCACTATTATCATCATGATTATCATTACCATTATTATTATTATTATCATTTTTATCACTATTATTATCATTATCATTATTACTATGGTTATTTTTACTTTATTTTTACTGTTATCAAAATTATTATAATCATTAATGTTATCAATATCATGGATATAATTATTATTGTCTATTACCATAAGCAGTAGTTGTGGTATCATTACTACTATTATAATCATTATCATTATCATTACTATTATCACTTTTATTATCAGTATTTTGTTGATTGTTTTATCCTTATTATTATGATTATTTTGATTGTTATCATCAATATCATAGTTATCATTATTTTTATCATTATTATTGATGTTGTTGTTCTTATCATTATCATTATTTTCATTATTTTCATTATTATTATTATTATTATTATTATTATTATTATTATTATTATTATTATTATTATTATTATTATATCATCATCATCAATCATTATTATTATTACTA
>NW_020872260.1:365675-368632 GCF_003789085.1 Penaeus vannamei
ATGCACCCAAAGTATAGAGATAAAGCTCTGTCTATCTGTCTGTCTCGTTGTCTGTCTGTCTGTCTGTCTGTCTGTCTGTCTGTCTGTCTCTCTCTCTCTCTCTCTCTCTCTCTCTCTCTCTCTCTCTCTCTCTCTCTCTCTCCTCTCTCTCTCTCTCTCTCTTCTCTCTCTCTCCTCTCTCTCTCTCTCTCTCTCTCTCTCTCTCTCTCTCTCTCTCTCTCTCTCTCTCTCTCTCTCTCTCTCTCTCTCTCTCTCTCTCCTCTCTCTCATCTCTTCGTCTTCTCTCCTCTTCTTCTCTCTTCTCTCTTTCTCTCTCTTCTCTCCTCTCTCTCTTCTCTTCTTTGCCCTAGCACTTTCGACATTTAAACACCCCTCGCCTACACTGCCTAGTTTCCTTGACGTTCAAAAACAAACAAAGCATAAACTTTATCGTTTCTCTCTTCCACGCTCTACGCAGTTCGCCTTTCTTATTTGTATCTGCTTCTGTTTCTCGTGTTTCTTTTTCTCTCTCTGTTGTCTGTTTTTTGCTGTCTGTTGTGTCTTTCTATCTTTTCTGTCGCCTGTCTCACTGGTCTTGTTAGTGTGTGTTTGTTTCTCTGCTTTTCTGTCTGTCTGTGTTCTATGTCTGTCGTTTTGTTTCCCTCTCCTCCTCTCTCTCGGTCTGTCTGGCTCTGTCTGCTGTCTCTGCTCTTCTCTCTGTGTGCTCTCTGCTGCTTCCGGTCTTCCTCTCTCTCTCCTTCTCTCTCTCTCTCTTCTCTGCGTCTCTGTCCTCTCTCCTCTTCTCTCTCTCTCTCTCTCTCTTCTCTCTCTGCTCTCGTCCGCTCCACCCCGCATCTCTTCCCTCCGCCTTGCGCCTTAAGTGCACCCCCTTCTCCCTTCTCCTCCCCCTCTTTCCCTATTACTGGCTGTTCAATTCCTCATTTCCTTCCCCCTCTCCCCCCCCACCTCACCCCAAATGATAACTTCCTCCTCGTCACACAACCAACNAGAGAGAGAGAGAGAGAGAGAGAGACAGACAGACAGACAGACAGACAGACAGACAGACAGACAGACAGACAGACAGACAGACAGACAGACAGACAGACAGACACAGACAAAGACATATCCATTCAGTATATAATGTAAACACACATGCACCCATATATTTATGCATATCTGTCTATTGTTTTATCTATTCATACACACACACTGACACATACAGATATCCAATATAAAAATGAAGGTAATACTCGCATGGGAATAAATTAATAAAGATGTAAATTTCACACACAAATCAAAAATATATACTTATATTCTACCATGATACGAATGTGGTGGTGGATCTCGGCTTTATTGCAATTACTTATCAATGTTTACCTTTTTAACAAGGAGGAAAATTGTATATAAGATTGCTATGCATACTAGAGCTGTTAAAGAAATAGCAAACATGTTACTGTTAAAAAGCAAAAGCAGTCTTTTCCATCATGTTCTGAAAGTTTTTTGTCCAATGAAAAAACTCATGTGAGAATGTTTACAAGCATATGAGTCTGATAATGACATGATGGTCTCAGAAATATCTATTGATAAACCATAAGTACTGACAATGATATGCTTCCAAATTCACCAATTTAGGTTTGTTTGAATAAAAAGATACATGAATATAGACATTGCATTGCATTGCAAATGCAGAGAAATTCTATTTCTGATGAAATGTTGAATAGATGAATATCATTTATTATTAAAATTTACACAGATCTATATATGAATCTGAAAAACAGCATTACTTGTTTCTGGTATGTAGAGAAGCCATAAATTTCAGTTGCAATCTGCAATCATACTTTCAATTTGATGTTTTAGTTCCAAGTTGAAAAATTACCATGTACACTGAATACATTATATTTTTAATGGTTAAATTACCATGTACACACAAAAAAAAATTGTAATTGTATTGTTCATGCCAGGATACATCTTTCTGCACTGGAGTAACTAGTAATTGCCCTGATATTAGAAAAAAGAAAAAAAATAGGCCATTTAGCAAAATTGATATAGCCATGGATGCAATTGTTGCATGGAACAATTTGCAGATGTCACCAAAAGTACTGAGTACCATTATTGCCATTACTGTTACTACAGCTACAACCATAATTACTACCCCTTTTTCCTGATTCTATTTCTTCTACTATTACTGTTACTTCTATGCTATTATCATTAATGGCAATTCTGTTCCCAATGTCAAGTTCACAAGACATCTGCTAGAGTCCAAGCCCATCTGTCCTTGTATTTGAATCCACTTTAGAGATAAATGACAAACGAGTATTGTGAAACATTTTCTATGTTTAACTATAGACTAAAGACTCTTATTAACTAATGATTATTTAAAATATTATACAAGTACATGAACATTCCCCCAAACTATCAAATAGCTTGCTTTGTGTGTTTATGGGATATACAGGGACCTGTACGTTTTATGGCACTGAAAGGCACAAGGAAAGTAAATGTAGCTTTAAAGAATTTTATCATGCGTGTCTTTTTCAAGATTAACAATTTATGTATTATTATTAGCATCCAAAAAGTATCTATTCATAATACCTTGGATTATTATATATTACTATTGTAGTTTCTGCCCTTCTTACAGCAAACTTACAAATATCATTATTTATGGTATAACTTGGGCCTAGACAATAGAAAACACATTTTTTGTTTCTTTTTATACATTTTTAGCACTAAGAAACTGTAATCTTAAGCCTTGAGGATCTTACACCATCAAAACATGACACTCAGTAATTATGTGTAATCTAGATGAGTATATCAATTGTTTACTTGTAGAGGAGTTCAGGGTGATAAAATATTACATTAATTTTCCGATTCATTTTTTAGGTTGACACAATTTTGTTACTGAAATCAAAGATTCTGACAATTTTGTTACTGAAATCAAAGATTCTGACAATTTTGTTACTGAAATCAAAGATTCTGACACA
>NW_020872260.1:392097-397097 GCF_003789085.1 Penaeus vannamei
CCTGTCACATTGTCAAAATATCTGTGCCAGCCAGTCGACCCTCCTAGAAATGATAACAACAGATGCCATCAACAAAAGTAGTCATTCGACCGTCCTAAAATGATATAGATGCTTCTGCTCCCTATTCATTCTCTCTCTCTCTCTCTCTCTCTCTCTCTCTCTCTCCTTCATCTCTCTCTCTCTCTCTCTCTCTCTCTCTCCTCTCTCTCTCTCTCTTCTCTCTCTCTCTCTCTCTCTCCTCTCTCTCTCCTCTCTCTCTCTCTCTCTCTCTCTCTCATCTCTCTCTTCTCTCTCTCTCTCTCTTCTCTCTCTCTCTCTCTCTCTCTCCTCTCTCTCTTCTCTCTCTCTCTCTCTCTCTCTCTCTCTCTCCCTCTCCCTCTCCCTCTCTCTCCTCTCCCTCTCCATCCCCCCCTCCCTCTCTCACTCTCTCTCTCTCTCTCTCTCTCTCTCTCTCTCTCTCTCTCTCTCTCTCTCTTCTCCTCTCTCTCTCTCTCTCTCTCTCCTCTCTCTCTCTCCCTCTCCCTCTCCTCTTCTCCTCTCCCTCTCCCTCTCCCTCTCCCTCCCTCCCTCCCCTCTCCCTCTCCCTCTCCCTCTCCCCCCCTCCCTCTCTCCCTCTCCCTCTCCCTCTCCCTCTCCCTCTTCCTCTCCCTCTCCCTCTCCCTCTCTCTTTCCCTCTCACTCTTAACTTATCTTTTTATTTACCAGGACGTGCAATCTGCACACACAGCCGTCAGGATAGTTCAAAGGGTAGTTCGGAGACGACCAGTTGATTATGTACAGAGATCCATTGTTTGGGTAGCTTTCCGGACTCAAGACAATCGTTTTGTTGCAGTAACCGCATGCTGATAAATGGTATGATATGTAAGAGTATAAATTAGATGGCGACTGAATCATGATGAAGATAGGATGATGGATAAGGATGGATATGTAAAACACTGTTCATTAGGACAGACGGAGGGGGAGGGAGGAGAGGAAGAGAGGAGGAGAGGGGAGGGGTGTGGAGGTGGAGGAGTAGGAAGAAGAGGGAAGGAGGGAAGAGGAGGGAAGGGGAGAGGTAGAAGGGTGGAGGTGGAGGAGGAAGGAGAGGGGGGGAGAGGGAGTCGGGGAGGGGGAGGAGATGGGGTCAGAGAGAAAAACTGCATGAAGGGAGACGAGTGTTTTCACAGCCTCGTCCATGTCTTTTCTACAGGTAAGGCGATATAAGTGCTAGAGATCTCATGATAAGTTTCTGCTAGAAGCGTAAAAGTGATGATACTGAATAACTGTTATAGTGATGGTTTGGATGATAAGGAGATATGACCATAATGACAGCTTTATCAGGTATGATGCCATAATAGCACCTGCCATAGCTACAATTATGGATAACATTAACAACAAAAATGTCCATTGCTATAAATACTTCAACAATAGCAATAAAATGAATCAAAATGATCATTAGGAAAAAAAAATAACATTACTTGCACCAACAATATCATCAGTGCTTATATCATCAATACCATTATTAATGTTTTCATCACTATTGTTATTAAAATTTTCATCTGTCATTATCCATCACTGACGCCATATATGACCTAAGAAACTGTCATGTAGACAACCTATGTCATAAATTTTGTAGAGTGGTTGATACTCACGATTTGATGGTTCAGTTGTTGTGGTACTTGTTGTTGATGATGATGTAGATGTAGATGTTGAAGTGGTTGTAGTTGTTGATGTAGTTGTGGTTGTAGATGTGGAGGTGGTTGTAGATGTAGATGTTGACGTACTCGAAGAGGTAGATGTTGAAGTTGTTGTAGTGCTCGTTGAGGTAGTTGTAGATGTAGAAGTTGTACTTGAAGATGTCGAAGTAGTTGTGGATGTAGATGTCGAAGTAGTAGATGTAGAAGATGTCGAAGTGGTTGTAGATGTAGAAGATGAAGTAGTTGTAGATGTAGATGTCGAAGTGGTTGTAGATGTAGAAGATGAAGTAGTTGTAGATGTAGAAGATGAAGTAGTTGTAGATGTAGATGTCGAAGTGGTTGTAGATGTAGAAGATGAAGTAGTTGTAGATGTAGATGTCGAAGTAGTAGTTGATGTAGATGTCGAAGTAGATGTAGATGTAGAAGATGAAGTAGTTGTAGATGTAGATGTCGAAGTGGTTGTAGATGTAGATGTCGAAGTAGTAGTTGATGCAGAAGATGTCGATGATGTAGAGGTTGGCGTAGTCGTCGATGCTGTAGGCGATGTTGAGGTAGTTGTCGATGAAGTTGTTCTCGCTGCCGTAGTTGTAATTTTGGTTGTAGTTGTAATAGTTGTTGTAGAAATAGGTGTGCTGGTGGCGGTTGGTCGAAGCGTAGTAGTTGTAGTCGCCTGCGGCACTTTGCAGTAGCAGCGTCGACCTTCCAGGAACCGCGTCTGGATCACGAAACCTGGAGCTGCGGGGGGGGGGGGGACAAGGCGCGTTGTAGTGTGGTGCTCGTTGAGGTAGTTGTAGATGTAGATGACAGATGGCAGAAGGCGCTCGCGTGCTCCCTGCTCATGGGAGTATTGCATACGCACACACGGGTGTGTATATATATATATATATATATATAAATATATATATATATATATATATATATATATAATATATATATATATATATATATATATATATATATATATATTATATATATACATATATATTAAAATAGAGAGAGAGAGACAGAGAGAGAGAGAGAGAGAAGAGAGAGAGAGAGAGAGAGAAATAGATAGATAGATATAGATTTGTGTATACATATATCTATAGATATAAATATATTTACACATATTAAAGCATATATATATATATATATATATATATAATATATATATATATATATATATATGTATATATATATAGACAGATATATAGATAGATAGATAGATAGATAGACAGATAGATAGATAGATAGATAGATAGATAGATAGATAGATAGATAGATAGATAGATAGATAGATAGATAGATATAGATTTAATGATAAAAGTGAAAAATGATGATGACAATAATAATAACAATCATAACAGTAATAATAATAAAAATACCACTAATGATAATGATGACGATGATGACAACGATACTGACAGTAACAGGAAAAATTATAATATAAAAAATAATGAGAATAATAACATTGTGTTAATGATGATAATGATAATGATGATAGTAACAATGATAGTAATACCAATAATAATAAGAACATTAATCATCATTATTATCATCATAATAAAGAAAATAAAATTATTATCAATAACAATGATAATGATACTGATATAATGATAGTAATGAAAATAGAAATAACAATGATAATAATAATGATAACAATTATAATGAAAAAAAAATGTTAGACAAGAAATATCCTCCAAATGCAATATCTTTCAAAAGTGCAGATGGATATTACTAACCAGATCTTTGCTCCATACATCATAGCGCTCTGCAAAGGTGAGTGATTCCACAGTGAAGACGCCAGACAGCGCCCACACCAAGACGAGCCATGATGCTGAGACCTGGGGGTACATGCTGGGAGTGAAGCCTTTATGATGCTGAGACCTGGGGGTACATGCTGGGAGTGAAGCCTTTATGATGCTGAGACCTGGGGGTACATGCAGGTAGTGAAGCACTTATGATGCTGAGATCTGGAGATAAATGCTGGTATTGAATCATATATGATGCTGAAATCTAGGGATGAATGCTGGCAGTGAAGCCTTTATGATGCTGAGACCTGGGGGTACATGCAGGTAGTGAAGCACTTATGATGCTGAGACCTGGGGGTACATGCTGGGAGCTTATGATGCTGAGATCTGGGGGAGTGAATGCCGGTGGTAAATAATTTACATGTATATTAGACCTGTATACGTAGAATGGCGGGCAATAAAGTCCTCAAAGGAATCGGAGCTTCGAATCTGTCTTACCCTATTCGAAAAGGGGGGGAAGGCTAGATCAGTAGCAACTCGAAGAGGTGCCATGGCGTCTGTTTTGATGAGTGTTCAATGAAAATATAACCATTGAAATAATTATTTTCCATTCTTTTTTGAAAATTGAAAAGACCAAAAATGATCGACCATATTCACAAAGCATCCTCAAACTTTTGTGACATCAAAATAAACCCCATGTGCTTAAAAAGAATTTAAAAAATGGCGCCATGACACCTGCACGAGTTGAGTGTGGTACGACGCGGAGGTTCGACAAGGAATTCGAAAAAAAGGTTCAGCGTGAGTTCTGACCGCGACTGTACGTACAGTATACAGCACCGTGTATCTCCATCTATTTTCGGTTTTATCTGTCGTTTCATTTGCTATTTCTCTACCTATCCAGCTGCCTGCCTGTCTATAAATCATGATATTTTTTTCATCTATGTATCCGCTGATCTCTTCATCTTTCTGACCACAAACACAGGTCAGGTCAGGTCAAAGGTCAGTCTAATCGAAGGGTGGCCGGCACGAGAAAGTGGAAAGCGAGGAGACCGACCGCAGGGGATAAATCGTATATATATATATAATATATATATATATATATATATATATATATATATATATATATATATATATATATATATATATATATATAGATGGGCAAATCCTACTGTCACTTCCGCGTGGTGCTCACCGGGTAATGCTAACGACAGGGGTCCCCGCCAGCACGACATAGGCCAGCGCAGCGGGGAAATGGCCTAAAGCTTCCCAATGAACGAACATTCTAGAAATGCGGCCGTTCCTGCTGGGTCATCGGATTTAAATACAGGCTCAGCCATGCCACTTCCGGGTAGGAGTGGTGGGCGCCAAAAGCTACTGCCCAAAGACAACAAAGAACGCACTATAAAGCATCTATACGTTACTACCTATAATGTTAGAACCCTTTCAGAGGATATTCACATTACCAATCTCGAAGAGGAAATTCAAAACATCAAGTGGGACTTTATAGGAAAATGTGAAATGAGAAGATTAGGAGAAGGTCTACTGGAGCTGAAAAGCGGTCAGCTCTTTTACCACAAAGGGAAAGAAGAATACA
>NW_020872260.1:404597-423883 GCF_003789085.1 Penaeus vannamei
TGATATTAATGAAGGTAATTATCGTAACAACAATAGCAATAATGATAATACTATTCTAAGGAAATAACAATATCAATAACAATGACGATGTTGTTGATGATAATAAAAATTATACAGAGGATAACAATAATGATTAAAACAATGATGACGATGATGATAATGATATTAAATTTAATGATAAATATGATTATGACAATTATAATAATGATAATGGTAATAATAACAATAATAATAAAATAATGATGATGATGATGATGATGATAATGATAATGATAATGACAATTGTATTAATCATAATGATAATAACAATGATAATGATAACAATAAGGATGATGATAATGATAATACTAGTAATGATAATGATAATAACAATAATGATAATGGTAACAATGATAATGATAATAATGATGTTGATAATGAGAATAAAATAGTAAAAGAATGATGAGGAAGATGACAAGAATATTAATCATGTTATTAATCAAAGCGATGATAATGATGATCATCATAATAATACTGATGATAATGGTAACAATGATAATAATAATGATAATGACGATGGTAATATTGAAAGTAATAATGATAATGACAATAATGAAGATGATAATAATAATGATAATAATAATAATAACCATAACAATAATGATAATCATGAAAATAATAATAATAATGACAATAATAGCAATAATGATGATAATAAAATCGACTGTAATGATAACAGTGATAATAATAATGACAATAATTATGGTAATGATAATAATAGCAATAATAATGATAATATCAGTGTCAAGTATATTTGGAAATGTTGGGAGGAGAGGAATTGCTCCTCCCATCCAGCAAGAGAGGCGGGCTGTGGATCCCGTTGGGAGGGCGACTGCTGGGGCGCAGGACGTTCTGGCAGTCGCCAGCCTGGAGTGAAGCTTACGGGGGAAAGCCTTCGGGAGCCCCGTAGGCGGATGATGGGTCCCACAGCCTACCGCCCCCTTTTATATGGAGCAGCATCGGCGTCGGTGGCGTCCACCCAGAGTGACTGCCCGAGGCTAAACCTCAGGCAGGGAGTCAGGGTGGGGGCTTGGAATGTCCGTTCTTTGTGTCAGGATGATCGGAACTGGGGAGGCTGAGAGTGGAGGTGGCTGCTTTCTCAGAGGTGAGAAGACCTGGCAGTGGCACGATCAGTGTAGGTGGCTACACCTACTACCGGTCAGGCCGCAACGACAGTCACCATCTCCAGGGAGTGGCCATGGCCATCTCCAGCAGACTCCAGCCCTTAGTAGTAGAGGTTATTCTAGTCGGTGAGCATATAATGGTAATGAGACTGAAGCTAGCATTTGGCTTCATGTTTCTTATTGCTGTGTATGCTCCTACCGATGTTTGTAAACTTGACGTGAAAGAGATTTTCTACGCCAAACTAGCATCTGTGTCAGACAGGTGTCCTTGGCGAGATATTCGTGTTGTCCTGTGTGACTTCAATGCAGTATCTGGCTGTGATCGAGTTGGCTATGAGATGTCTGTCGGTGCACATGGTTCGGGAACTGATACCGGCAGCGAGAATAGCCTCCTTTTGCTTGGTCCCAGAAATTGAGGATTTCTGGCTCCTGGTACCAGCGCCCAGACCCACATCGTTGGACATGGTACAGCGATGAGGAAGTCTGGTCGTTTCACAGCACTCAACAATCTGATGGACCCTGTACTTCTGTGGGAACCTTCAAACACAAAAAGTTTGATGCAGCTCAAGAGACGATTGGTGAACGCCCAAGAGCAAGACGAAATTTCATCTCACAGGAGACACTAAATACCACAGATGTTTGTCGTGTGGCTCGTCTGACAGGGGATCGGGATTTGCACCGTTCCCAGGTGCGCAGAAGTCGGTCACTGTTAAGAAGGGACAAGGAACAGTTTATTAGGAGTCTTGCAGAGGAGGTAGAAGGCCATTTCTTAGTAAATGACCTTCGTCCTGCATACCAAGCCCTGAGAAAGCTGAACTTCAAGCCCTCTTCTCAGGTGACAGCAGTTCACTCAGTAGGTGGACAGATCATCTCAGATCCTGTTGCGGTGCAGGAGCGTTGGGCTGAGTATTTTGAGCAGTTGTACCAGGTTGACCCACCAACAGTTAACTTGGATGCGGGTAGTGCCGAGATTCCATTGCCGGACCCACCCATCAGTGAGGATGCTCCCTCCCTAACCAAAGTTTGGGGGGCGATCTTCAAGCTGAAGAGTGGTAAAGCAGCTGGTATATGTGGCATCCCAGTTGAACTGTTAAAGACTGGTGGTGAACCTATGGCACGGGGGTTGTGTGTTGTCCTGGCTGCCACCTGGCAGTCTGGTACCGTTCCTCCTGACCTGGAAGGGGAAGGGGGACCGATGGGACTGCAGCAACCACGAAGACATCACACTGCTCAGTGTACCAGGCAAGGTTGTTTCCCAAATCCTTCTGAGACATATCAGAGACATATCTATTGAAGCATTAGAGGCTGGAGCAACCTGGATTCACTCCTGGTAAGTCCACAATAGACTGTATCCTTGTACTTTGAATCATTGTAGAGTGCCGTCGTGGGTTTGGGTGTGGACTTTTTGCAGCCTACATGGACAAGAAGGCGTTCGATATGGTGTATCAGGAAATCACTCTGTTAAATCTTGAGACAGAGGAATTCCAACAAGGATTATTGGACTAATAGCAAGTCTGTATACTGGTACTGAAAGTGCTGTAAAGTGTGGCGGGGGCCTGTCAAGCTTCTTTCCTGTTAGTTCAGGAGTGAGGCAAGGCTGTGTCCTTGCACCAACACTTCAACACTTGCATGGACTGGATAGTGGGCAGAGCTACTGTTCAAAGTCATTGTGGAGCAACTCTAGGCAATATCAAAGTTACCGACTTTGACTTTGCTGATGATGTTGCTATTCTCTGTGAGTCTTTGGAATTCTTAGTGGTGGCTCTCGATGCATTTAGTGATGAACCAAAGTCCTTGGGTCTAGAGGTCTCCTGGACCAAGACGAAGATCCAGGACTTTGGGGACTTACTAGGAGAACCTGTTCAGTTGGTACGTGCTTGCGGCGAGGACATTGAAGTCACAGAGAGCTTTACATACCTTGGTAGTGTATTTCATAACTCTAGGCTGTCAGACCAGGAAGTCAGCAGACGGATTGGACTGGCAGCAGGGGTCATGAACTTTCTCGACAAGAGTATTTGGAGGTGCATACGTGTGCCGTCAAGGACCAAGCTACATGTCTTCCAAGGTCCCTCGATATTGCCAACTCTTTTTTTGCCTCGTTATATCGGTAGTGACACCTGGACCTATATCGTCCGAATGTCTCAGCTGNACAATAATAATGATATTTTTATTTTTATTGTCATTATTAGTATGAAAATTATTAGAGTAGAGTTAATTATAGCTTTTATTGCAGTAATTATCAAAATTATCATTATAATTATTATTTTATAATTATTATCATTATTATTATTGTCATAATCATCACAATCATCATTAATGGTAATAATAAAGGAATTATAATGAAAATCATCATAATTGCCTGAATAAATGTTAAAATCATTATAATTATCATTTAGAAGTGAAAAATGTTTTTTTTTTCGACCTTTCTCTCAGAAGACTGTAATACTCTGGATTTTGCCGTTTATTCAACTTTTGGGATTTTATTAGTTTTAGCCTTTATTTCATTATAAATGGACTCTATGATTATTATTATCATCATTATCATTATTAATGGCATTATTCTTGTGATTATCATCAAAATAGTCATTATCGTCATGATTATCATCATTGCAGCAATAATGATTATTATGTAAATTATTACTGTCATTCTCATTATTATAACCATTTTCATAATAATAACAATAATGATAATTATAGAAATAATAATGACAATAATACTCATTATAATAACAATAGTAATGATATTATTATTATTTCTGTTGTCATTATTAATATGAAAATTATTAGAATAGAGTTAATTATATCTTTTGTTGCAGTAATTATCTAACTTAAAATTATAATTATCATTTTATTATTATCATCATTATTATTATTGTCATTATCATCATAATTATCATCATTTTTGTTACTAATAAAGGAATTATCATGAAAATCATCATAATTATCTGAATAAATGTTAAAATCATCATAATTATCATTTAAAAGCGAAAAAGGGTTTTTTTTCGACCCTTCTCTCAAAAGGCTGTAATACGCTAGATTTTGCCGTTTTTTCGACCTTAGGAATTTTATTATTTTTAGCCTTTATTTTCGTTATAAATGGACTCTATGATTATTATTATCATTATCATCATTATTGTAATTATTCTTATGTTTATCATCATTATAGTCATTATCGTCATGATTATCATTATTGTCATTATCATTATTGCAGTTATAATGCTAATCATTACTGTCATTTTCATCATTATAAACTATCTTTATAATGATTATAACAATAATAATGATATTATTATTATTGTTATTATTAGTTAAAAAAATATTAGAACAGAGGTAATTATTGCTATTATTGCAGTAATTATCAAAAATTATCATTATAATTATCATTTTATTATTATTATTGTTTATGTGATTATCATCATAATTATCATGTTGATTGTTAATAATAAAGAATTATCATGAAAATCATCATAATCACCTGAATTAATGTTAAAATCATCATAATTATCATTTCAAAGCGAAAGAGTTTTTTTTTACCCTTCTCTCAAAAGGATGTAATACGCTAAATATTTGCCATTTTTTCGACTTCTGGGATTTTATAAGTTTTAGCCTTTATTTAATTATAAATGGAATCAATGATTATTATTATCATGATTATCATCATTATTGTTATTATTCTTATGGTTATCATCATTATCGTCATGATTATCATTATTATCATTATCATTATTATAATGAATATTATGCTAATCATTTTCATCATTATAACTATTCTTATAATAATATTAACAATAATGATAATTTTAGAAATAATAATGACAATAATAATGATATATTATTATTTTTTTATTTTCATTATTACTATGAAAATTATTAAAATAGTGTTAATTATTGCTATTATTGCAGCAATTATAAAATTATAATTATAATTATCATTTTATTATAAGTATCATTATTATTATTGTCATTATCATCATAATTACACTCATTATTGTTAATAATAAAGGAATTATCATGAAAATCATCATAATTACCTGAATTAATATTAAAATCATCATAATTATCATTTAAAAGCGATAAACGTTTTTTTTCGACCTTCTCTCGAAAGGATTGTAATACGATAGATTTTGCCGTTTTTTCGACTTTTTTTATTTTATTAGATTTTTTCCTTTATTTCTTGATACATGGACTCTTTAATTATTATTATCATCATTATCGTCATTACTGTCATTATTCTTATGATTATCATCATTATAGTCATTATCGTCATGATTATCACTATTATCATTATTATTATTGCAGTTATTATGATTATTATGCTATCTATTACTGTCATTTTCATCCTTATAACTATTTTTATAATGATAATAACAGTAATGATAATTTTAGAAATAATAATGAGAATAATTCTCATTATAATAACAATGATAGTGATATTATTTTTATTGTCATTATTAGTTTGAAAATATTTAGAATAAAGTTAATTATTGCTATTATTGGAGTAATTATCATCATTATCGTCATTATCGTCATGATTATCATTATTATCATTATCATTATTGGAGTTATGATTATTTTCCTAATTATAACTGTCATTTTCATCTTTAAAAATATCTTTATAATAATAATAAAAATAATGATAATTTTAGAAATAATAATGACAATAATACTCATCATCAATATTATTATCATTATTATCAATAATAAAGGAATTATCATGAAAATTATCATAATTTCCTGAATTATTGTTAAAATCATCATAATTATCATTTAAAAGCAAAAATTTTTTTTCGACCTTACTCGGTAGATTTTGCCGTTTTTTCTACTTATGGGATTTTATTAGTTCTAGCCTTTATTTCATTAAAAATTATCTCTATGTTTATTATTATCATCATTATCATCATTATTGTCATTATTCTTATAATTATCACTATAGTCATTATCTTCAATATTATTATTATTATCATTATCATTATTGCAGTTATAATGCTAATTATTGCTTTCATTTTCATCATTATAATTATTTTTATAATGATAATAACAATAATGATAATTTTAGAAAAAAATAATGAAAATAATACTCATTATAATAACAATTATAATGATATTATTATTATCTATTGCCATTATTAGTATGAAAATTATTAGAATAGAGTCAATTATTGCTATTATTGCAGTAATTATAAAAATGATCATTATAATTATCCTCTTGTTATTATTTTCATTATTATTATTGCCATTATCATCATAATTATCATCATTATTGTTAATGATAAAGGAATTATCATGAAAATCATCATAATTACCTGAAGTAATGTTAAAATCATCATAATTATCATTTAAAAGCGAAAAAAGGTTTTTTCGACCTCTCTCTTAAAAGGATGTAATGCGCTAGATTTTGCCGTTTTTTCGACTTTTGGATTTTATTAATTTTAGCCTTATTTCTTTATAAATGCTCTACGATTATTATTATCATCGTTATCCACATTATTGTCATTATTCTTATGATTGTCATTATAGTCATTATCGTCAAGATTATTATTATTATCATTATCATTATTACAGTTATAATGATTATTATGCTAATTATTACTATTATTTTCATCATTATAAGATTTTTATAATAATAATGATAATGATAATTCTAGAAATAATAATGACAATAATACTCATTATAATAAAAATAATAATATCATTAATTCCATTGTCATTACTTGTATGAAAATTATTAGCATAGAGTTAATTATTGCTATTATTGCAGTAATTATAAAGATTATCATTATAATTATCATTTTATTATTATTATCATTATTATTATTGTCATTATCATCATAATTATCATCATTAATGTTAATAATAAAGGAATTATCATGAGAATCATCATAATTTATGTTAAATTAATGTTTAAAATCATCATATTTATCATTTAAAAGCGAAAAAGTTTTTTCGACCTTTCTCTGAAAAGGCTGCAATACGCTAGATTTTGTCGTTTTTCGACTTTTGGATTTTATTAGTTTTAGCCTTTATTTCATTATAAATGGACTCTATGATTATAATCATCATCATAATCATCATTATTGTCCTTATTTCATGATTATCATCATTATAGTCATTATCATTATCATTATTGTAGTTATAATGCTAATTATTACTGTCATTTTTTCATTATAACTATTTTATAATGATAATAACAATAATGATAATTTTAGAAATAATAATGACAATAATACTCATTATAATAACAATAATATTAATATTCTATTGTCATTATTAGTATGAAATTATAAGAATCGAGTTAATTATGCTATTATTGCAGTAATTGTCAAAATCATCATTAAAATATCATTTTATAATTATCGTTATTATTATTGTCATCATCAACATAATTATCATTATTATTGTTAATATTAAAGGAATTATTATGAAAATCGTCATAATTGTCTGAATTAATGTTAAAATCATCATAAATATCATTTAAAAGCGAAAAAGTTTTTTTTCCGACCTTTCTCTCATAAGGCTGTAATACGCTTGATTTTGCCGTTTTTTCGACTTTGGGATTTTATTAGTTTTAGCCTTTATTTCATTATAAAGGACTATATGATTATTATTATCATTATCATCATTATTGTCATTATTCTTATGATTATCATCATTATAGTCATTATCGTCATGATTATCATTATTATCATTATCATTATTGCAGTTATAATGCTAATATTACTGTAATTTTCATCATTATAATTATTTTTACAATGATAATAACAATATGATAATTTTAGAAATAATAATGAAAATAATACTCATTATAATAACAATAATAAAGATATTATTATTTCTATGTCATTATTAGTATGAAAATTATTAGAATAGAGTTAATTATTGCTATTATTGCAGTAATTATCAAAATTATCATTATATCATTTTATTTTTATTATCATTATTATTATTGTCTTTATCATCATAATTATCATCATTATTGTTAATATAAAGGAATGATCATGAAATAATCATTATTATAATGTTAAATCATCATAATTATCATTTAAAAGCGAAAAAGTTTTTTTTTCGACCTTTCTCTGAAAAGGCTGTATACCCTAGATTTTGCCGTTTTTTCGACTTGGATTTTATTAGTTTTAGCTTTATTTCATTATTAAATGACTCTATGATTATTATATCATCATTATTATCGTTATTTCATTATTCTTATGATTATCATCATTATAGTCATTATCGTCATGATTATCATTATTATCATTATCATCATAGTGCTAATTATTACTGTCATTTTCATCATTATAACTAATTTTTATAATATAATAACAATAATGATAATTTTAGAAATAATAATGACAATAACACTCATTATAATAACAATAATAATTTATATTATTATTTCTATGAAAATTATTCGAATAGAGTTAATTTTTGCTATTATTTAAGTAATTATCAAAATTATCATTATAATTACCATTTTTTTATTATTGTCATTATTATTATTGTCATTATCATCATAGTTATCATCATTATTGTTAATAATAAAGGAATTATGAAAATCATCATAATTACCCGAATTAATGTTAAATTCATCATAATTATCATTTAAAAGCGATTTTTTTTCGACCTTTCTCTCAAAAAGCTATAATACGCTATAGTTAAAACAGAACCCCGATAATGATGTCGTGTGTGTGGTTAATTTATATATATATATATATATATATATATATATATATATATATATATATATTATATATATATATATAAACTTTTCTTGTGTGTATCAGTCCTCGTTTTGAGTTTCGTTTGTATGATTCTTTAAGATATTACCGAGACAAGACAGTATGTTTTTTTTATGTTTATGAACGCTTGTGTGTGTTTGTGCTTTATAGGAAAAAAAACTTTCTCTGAAAAGGCTGTAATACGCTAGATTTTTTTACGACTTTTCCCTCATAAGTCTGTAATATGCAAGATTTTGTGTTTTTTCGACCTTTGGGATTTTATTAGGTTTAGCCTTTATTTCATTATAAATGGACTCTATGATTATTATTATCATCATTATTGTCATTATTCTTATGATTATCATCATTTACAGCCATTATCGTCATTATCATTCTTATCATTACCATTATTGCAGTTATAATGATTATTATGCTAAATATTACTATCATTTCCATCAATATAACTATTTTTATAATGATAATAACAATAATGATAATTTTAGAAATAATAATGACAATAATACTAATTATAGTAACATTAATAATGATATTATTATTATTCTATTCTCATTATTAGCATGAAAATTATCAGAATAGAGTTCATTATTGCTATTATTGCAGTAATTATCAAAATTATCATCATATATATTTTTATTATTATTATCATTATTATTGTCATTATCATCATAATTATCATCATTATTGTTAATAATAAAAGAACTATAATGAAAATCGTCATAATTACCTGAATTACTGTTGAGATCATCATAATTATCATTTAAAAGCGAAAAAAAAATTTTCGACCTTTCTCTCAAAAGGATATAATACGCTAGATTTTGTCGTTTTTTCGACTTTTGGGATTTTCTTAGTTTTAGCCTTTATTTAATTATAAATGGACTCTATGATTTTTATTATCATCATTATTGTCATTATTTCTTGTGATTATCATCATTATAGTCATTATCGTCATGATTATCATTATTATCATTATCATCATTGATTTTATAATGCTAATTACTAGTCTTTTTCATCATTATAAATATTTTTATAATGATAATAACAATAATGATAATTTTAGAAAGAAAAAGGACAATAGTACTTATTATAATGATCATAATAATAATATTATTATTACTTCTATTGTCATTATTAGTATGAAATTATTAGAATAGAGTTATTTATTGCTATTATTGCAGTAATAATTATCAAAATTTCATCATAATTATCATTTTATTATTATTATCATTATTATTGTCATTATCATCATAATTATCATCATTGTTAATAATAAAGGAATTATCATGAAAATCATCATAATTACCTGAATTAATGTTAAAATCATCATAATTATCATTTAAAAGCGAAAAATTTTTTTCGACCTTTCTCTCAAAAGGCTTCAATACGCTAGATTTTGCCGTTTTTTTTCGACTAATGGGATTTTATTAGTTTTAGCCTTTATTTCATTATAAATGGACTCTATGATTATTATCATCATCATTATTGTCATTATTCTATGATTATCATCATTATAGTCATTATCGTCATGATTATCATTATTATCATTATCATTATTGCAGTTATAGTGCTAATTATACTGTCATTTTCATCATTATAACTATTTTTATATGATAAATAACAATAATGATAATTTTAGAAATAATAATGACAATAATACTCATTATAATAACAATAATAATGATATTATTATTTCTATTGTCATTATTAGTATGAAAATTATTAGAATAGAGTTAATTATTGCTATTATTTAAGTAATTATCAAAATTATCATTAATTATCATTTTTTTATTATTATCATTATTATTATTGTCATTATCATCATAATTATCATCATTATTGTTAATAATAAAGGAATTATCATGAAAATCATCATAATTACCTGAATTAATGTTAAAATCATCATAATTATCATTTAAAAGCGAAAAAGGTTTTTTTTCGACCTTTCTCTCAAAAGGCTGTAATACGCTAGAGTTAAAACAGAACCCCGATAATGATTTCGTGTGTGTGGTTAAGTTTGTATATATATATATATATATATATATATATATATATATATATATATATATATATATATATATATATATATATATATATATATTACTTTTCTTGTGTGTATGGGTCCCCGTTTTGAGTTTCGTTTTATGATTCTTTAAGATATTACCGAGACAAGACAGTATGTGGCCTTTGAAATATAATGTGTTTATGAACGTGTGTGTGTGTGTGTGCTTTTACAAAAAAAAAACATACATTCAAGTGCTTTCCTTTATTAGCAGCGTTTGCTTCATGTATTTTTTTCGGCTTTATATGTAAAGGATTAGATAGTTTCCGTATTTCAACACAATAACCATTTTCATTGTCATTACCTTTTCTATTAGTTTTTTTTTTCTGTGGCCTACAATTTTGGAATACTATAGGCATTTTTTTTTTTTTTTTTTGTGATTTGCCTTTTCTCTCTTACTAATATTTTGATATAATTAGTATTTCCATTACCATTATTGTTTTGATATCATTAGCATTTTGTATTTCTCGCCCTTGCGCCTTTCTGTTACTGTGTTTAATACCTATTTCCTTGATTCTTTTACTCAGTCTTTGTAATATGAAATCCCAGACTAAACAAGTACCATGTCCCATCCCGCACAGGCCGGCCTTCTGCTGCTGTCCGTCCTCGTCTCGGAGGCGGCCGAGAGTCCTTACTCCGCGCCCATCCCCATCCTGAAGGACGACCGAACGCAGGACGCCTACGGTGGCTACTCCTTCGACTTCGAGTCCGGCAACGGCATCGTCCGGCAGGAGTCCGGGAAGGAGAGCGACGGACAGGCGAAGCAGGGAGGCTGGAGGTGAGCATCGGGCCTCGACACTCTGTATATGGATATAATTGTCTATTCATCTCTCTATTATCTTTCTACCTTTGTGTCTATCTACGTTTCTCGTAAGTACACCAGCAATTTACCACAAAACTCTGCGAAAGCAAACAGTTGACGAAATCAGCAGGTTACGAAGGATTCAGCATCCTCAATGAAACCCCTTCCCCGCAGATACGAATCCCCCGAGGGCGTCCCCGTCGAGATCTCCTTCGTGGCCGACCAGGGGGGGTACCAACCCCAGGGGGCGATCATCCCCGTGGCTCCACCCCTTCCCTACCAGAGATCCGGGAACTAAGATCATTTTCTTTAAGTGAAAGTGAAGAAACTTTATCCGGAAATTGAGACTTTTCTTTTAAAGCGAAAGTGAGAAAAGAAATTCTTATTCTGATTCTTCTATCACTGCTACTTTTGTTTTTGTTCTTATTTTCTCCTTCTTATCAATGTTTTTCTTCATTCTTTCTCCATCTTCTTCATCTTATTCTCTTCCATCTCCTGCCCCAAAATATCTAGCCAAAGAAATTATTTATTTTTTCTTTTTGTGAAAGAAGGGTCATTTTTAATAATCTTGCTTCACAACAATACAAAATAAGCCATCTCTCTCTCTCTCTCTCTCTCTCTCTCTCTCTCTCTGTCTCTCTCTCTCTCTGTCTCTCTCTCTCTCTCTCTCTCTCTCTCTCTCTCTCTCTCTCTCTCGCTCGCTCGCTCTCTCTCCTCTCGTTTCTCTCTATCATTCATCTATCCGTCTCTCTCTCTCTCTCTCTCTCTCTCTCTCTGTCTCTCTCTCTCCGTTTCTGTCTCTGTCTATCTATTCATCTATCCATCTCTTTCTCTCTCTCTTTCTCTCTCTCTCTCTCTCTCTCTCTCTCTCTCTCTCCCTCCCTCCTCTCTCTCTCTTTCTTTCTCTTTTCTCTTTACGATTAGGTTATTTTAATTTGGTTATCCTCGTTGTTAATCTATATTTGTCAAAATTAGCATTGATTTCCAGTTGGCTGATTGCACAATTTTGATGGGTTGTTATATGAAAGTGAATGATAAACTAAAAAAGATATCGTAAAAAGATACTCTTTTTTGATATTATGGATTTTCCTCTTTCGTAAAAACTAATTTCAAAATACTTCTACTTTCTTAACTGTTTAACCATCCAATCATCTATCTATCTATTTCTATCTCTTTCTATCCCTCATCTATCTATCTATTTCTATCCCTTTCAATCCCGCATCTATCTATTGGCATATATGTAAATGTCATTTTATCCTTGATATCATTATTTGTTGTATGTTTATTAATGTACGTTTGTGCTGTGAAAATGAACGGGCTAGCGTGTCTCTCCATAGAAAACGGTTTGCGTGAATGAAGGGGAGCTCCCTAAATTTTGATGTGAATAAATATTATTTGCAAAATATTAGATTCGGACTTTTATTCAGAGCAACTCAGACTAAGATACATATACATACATTTTCATGATTATTATCATTATCATTATATCATTATCATTATTATCATTATTATTGTTACTTTTAGTATCGTCATCATCATCTTTGTTGATATTATATTATCATTATTTATCATCATCGTTGCTCTCACTTTCACCATTTTTATTACTATATCATTATCGTTATTATTGTTGTTGTGCTGTTATCATTATCATTATTATCATTATAATGTTATTGTTGTTTTTATTGTTTATTATTTTTTCATCTTTATCATCATTATCATCTATGTTGTTATCATTATATCTATTATTATCTTTAGTATCAATGCCATTATATCTATTATCATCATCATTACCATCATTATCATTATCATCCTTATTCATATAATTATTATATTATTATCATTATTATCATTGTTATTATTATCATTATTATTATTATTATTATTATTATTATTATTATTATTATCATATTATTATCATTATCATTATTATTATTATTATTATTATTGTTGTTGTTGTTATTGTTGCTGTTGTTGTTGTTATTTTTTTATTATCGTTATTATTATCATTATCCTTATCATTATTATTATCATCATTATTATTTCTATTAGTAGTAGCATTTTAATCATCATCATTATCATCATAATCTTTATGATCATCATTACTGTTATATTCCATATCTTAAGAACATAATAAGAATCACACTCAAAAAAGGCTGTGTCTGGCCCGATGCATGACCTAGCAAAGCGATAAACGAGTACGTTATAAGAGAGATAAGAGAGTGATAAGATTATAGGCATAATGATGACAAGGTGTGCTAGGAACCTGTACCTTGGCAATGACAACTATGCTATTTTATTCGTTTGCCTTTACTAATATTAACAATGGTGGTGTTGAGGATGACGGCACTACAGTACTGGACAAGATGTTGACAAAAAAAAATAAAATAATAAATAATAAAAAATAAAATGAAATAATATATATATACATAATATATATATATATATATATATATATATATATATATATATATATATATATATATATATATATATATATATATATACACATATATGTTTGAAATGAGATAACAGCAATGATGATAATAATGGTAAGGGATACTATGATGATGATAAAGAAAATAATGATAAGGGATATAATGGCGATGATAAAGAAAATGATGATAAAGATACTGCTGGTCATGAAAAAAAGAAAAATGATAATGATGGTATAAGCAACAGTTATGAAAACTATGATAATGATAAAGACAGTGACAGTTATTATGATAATAAACATGATAAGAATGTTGATGATCATAATCACAAAAATAAAAATATTGCATAGATAATGATGACAGTGATATTGATAAAAACAACAACAATAACAATGATAGTGGGAATATTTATGAAAGCAATGATAATGATAATTGAAATAATAACAACACTAATAATCATATATATGATAGTGATAGTAATAATAAGAAAAATGCAATAAAATACAATGAAATATAATGCAGTCATGATACTGTTAATAACAATGATGATAACAGTTATCATTATTTCTGTTATTATTATTATTATTATTATTATTATTATTATTATTATTATTATTATTATTATTATTATTATTATTATTATTATTATTATTATTATTATTATTATTATCATTATTATTATCATTATTATTATTATTATTATTATTGTTGTTATTGTTATTATAGAAATAATAATGATGATGATAATAATAACAATAAACGTGATAACAATATCAGTAATAATGATAACGATAATAACGATGGTGGTAATGATGATGATCATAATAATAATGATAACAATAATATTGATTATCTTAACAATGATACTATTGCTATTATCAATAACATTAATAATGATGAGAATAGTAATAGCAATAGTAATAATAACAACAACAACATCAATGATAATGATAATAATCATATTAACAATTACAGTAATATTAATAATAAAGGGAATACAAACAATAAAAGTTTTAGTGATGAAAAAGATTTAAATGAAATAGTGATAAAATTAATAATAGTAGTAAAGCTGCTGCTCATGATAACGATGATAAAAGTGATAATAATGATGATGATAATGATAACAATCGTTATAGCAATAGTAATAGTAGTAGTAGTAATAGAAGTAGTAATTGTTGTAATGATAATAATGGTAATATTGATATAAATAAAAAAAAAATAAAAGATGTTATTAAAAATAATATCTTGATTTTGATAATGATATGGATTATGATTGTAATAACAATAATGATAACATTAATAATGATAATAATAATAACAATAATGATAATAATAATAATAATAATAATAATAATAATAATAATAATAATAATAATAATAATATAATAAATATAAATGAAATAATATAATAAAATATAATAATAATAATAATGAAATATAATGATAATAATAATAATAATAATAAAAATGATGATAATAATAATAATTATCATTATAATTATCATTTTATTATGATTATCATTATTATTGTCATTATCATCATAATTATCATCATTTTGTTAATAATAAAGGAATTATCATGAAAATCATCATAATTACCTGAATTAATGTTAAAATCATCATAATTATCATTTAAAAGCGAAAAGGTTTTTTTTCGACCTATCTCTGAAAGGCTGTAATACGCTAGATTTTGGCGTTTTTTCGACTTTGGGGATTTTATTAATTTTAGCCTTTATTTCATTATAAATGGACTCTGTGATTATCATTATCATTATCATCATTATTGTCATTATTCTTATGATTATCCTCATTATAGTCATCATCGTCATGATTATCATTATTATCACTATCATTATTCCAGTTATAATGCTAATTATTACTGTCATTTTCATCATTACAACTATTATTATAAATTGATATAACAGTAATGATAATTTTAGAAATAATAATGACAATAAAAACTCATTTTAATAACAATAATAATGATAATATTATTTCTATTGTCATTATTAGTATGAAGATTATTAGAATAGAGTTAATTATTGCTATTATTCAGTAGTTATCAAAATCATCATCAAAATTATCATTTT
Source organism: Penaeus vannamei (assembly GCF_003789085.1). NCBI lineage: Eukaryota > Metazoa > Arthropoda > Malacostraca > Decapoda > Penaeidae > Penaeus > Penaeus vannamei. The sequence continues at coordinate 420,874 of NW_020872260.1, forward strand.
ATTATTAATATCATTATCATTATTGTCATTATCATATCATAATTATCATCATTTTTTTAATAATAAAGGAATTATTATGAAAATCATCATAATTACCTGAATTAATGTTAAAATCATCATAATTATCATCTATAAGCGAAAAATTGATTTTTTTTCGGCCTTTCTCTCATTAGGCTCTAATACGCTAGAATTTACGTTTTTTTCGAATTTTGGGATTTTATTAGTTTTAGCCTTTATTTCATTATAAATGGACTTTATGGTTATTATTATCATTATCATTATTGTCATCATTATTCTTATGATTATCATCATTATAGTCATTATCGTCATGATTATCATTATTATCATTATCATTATTGCAGTATAATTATTATTATGCTAATTTATTACTGTTATTTTTAACATTATAATTAAAATCATCATAATTATCATTTAAAAGTGAAAAGGGGGGGTTTTCGGCCTTTCTCTCAAAATGCTGTAATACGCTAGAGTTTACCGTTTTTTTCGACTTATGGGATTTTATTAGTTTTAGCCTTTATTTCATTATAAATGAGACTCTATGATTGTTTATTATCATCATCATTAATGATTGTTGTTCATTATTCTTCTGATTGTTTAAGATTCTCATATCTATCATATCATCGATTACATTTATTTCATTATCATTATCCATTATTTGCAGTTATAATGCTAATTATTACTGTCATTTTCATTATTATACCTATTTTTATAATGATAATCACAATAATGATAATTTTAGAAATAATAATGGCAATAATACTCATTATAATAACAATAATAATGATATTATTATTATTTCTTTTATCATTATATGTATGAAGATTATCAAAATACAGGTAATCATTGCTATTATTGCAGTAATTATCAACTTATATATATTATTATATAATTTTATTATTATTATTTTATTATTATTATTTAGTAGTATTTCAGTAAGTGAGTAGTAGTAGTATTTCATTATCCATCATAATTTATCCATCATTTATCATTAACGATAAAAGATTTATAATGAAAATCATAATAATTACTTATATTAATTTTAAAATCATCATAATATACATTTAAAAGCAAAAAAGGGCTTCTTCGACCTTTCTCTTAAAGGCCGTATTACGAAAGATTTTGCCGGTTTTTTCGCCTTTTGGAATTTTATTAGTTTTAGCCTTTATTTCTTTCATTATAAATAGACTATGATTATTATTTATCATTCATTACCATCCTTATTGTCATTATTCTTATGAATTATTATACGTTCATTACATAGTAATTATTGTCATTATTATCGTTTTAGTCATTATCGTCATTATTATCATTGTTCATCTCATTTTTCATTATTGCTCAGTTTAATTATTTTGCTAATTATTACTGTCATTTCATCATCATAACTATTTCAATAATGATAATAACAATAAGGCATAATTTTAGAAAAATAATGACGAATAAAACTCATTATAATAATAATAATGATATTATTATTTATTTCTATTGTCATTATTGGTATGGAAAATTATTAGAATAGAGTTAATTATTGCTATTATTGCAGTAATTATCAAATTATCCATTATAATGATCGTTTTTATTATTCATTTTATCATTATTATTTATTATTCATTTCATTTATCATCATAATTATCCATCATTATTGTTGATAAATGAAAAAATCATCTCATATTACTGAATTAATGTTAAAATCATCATAAATTATTATTTTTAAAAGTGAATAAGGGTTTTTTCGGCCCTTCTCTCAAAAAGGCTGTATGCGCTAGATTTGCCGTTTTTTTTCGACTTTTGGGATTTTATTAATTTTAGCCTTTATTTCATTATAAATGGACTGTATGATTATGATCATTATTGTCATTATTCTTATGATTATCATTATTATAGTCATTATCGTCATGATTATCATTATTATCATTCTCATTATTCCAGTTATAATGATAATTACTCTAATTATTACTGTCATTTTCATTATAGCTATTTTTATAATGATAATAACAATAATGATAATTTTAGAAATGATAATGATAATAATACTCATTATAATAACAATAATAATGATATTATTATTATTTCTATTGTCATTATTAGTATGAAAATTATTAGATGAAAGTTAATTATTGCTATTATTGCAGTAATTATCAAAATTATCATTATAATTACCATTTAATTATTTTTATCATTATTATTATTGTCATTATCATCATAATTATCATTATTTTATTTAATAATAAAGAATTTATTATGAAAATCAATACCTATAATTATTAATTAATGTTAAACTCATCATAATTATCATATTAAAAGCGAAATAGTTTTTTTTTCGACCTTTTCTCTCAAAAAGGCTGGTAATACGCTAGATTTTACCGTTCTTCCGACTTTTTGGATTTTATTAGTTTTAGCCTTTATTTCATTACAAATGGGCTATGTGATTATTATCATCATTATAGTCATTGATTGTCATGTTATCATGATTTTATTTGCATTAAATGTTATAATGAGTCATTTTTCTTTATCATTATACTTATTTTTATAATGTATATAACAATTATGATTAATTATTAAAGAAATAATAATGGAAATATAGATACTTGATTATAATAATAATAAATAATTCTAATAATAGTATTATTATTGTCATTATTAGTAAAAAAAAATCAGAATTAAGGGAGGTAAAATTTATTGCTAACTTCTGTTAATTTAAATTCATCTCTTGTGCCCGTCAAAAAAAAATCTAGTTAAAGTTTATCTAAGATTATCATTTTAATAATTATCAATTTATTATTTTATTATATCTTTTTATTATATATTCTTATAATACATCATAATTTATTCATATTCTTTAATTATGTTGATTTTAAGTCAGTAATGATTGACCGATTATTCATTGGATAAATCATTTCATACTTACTCTTATAAATTATTGTTGATAAAATATCATCGTCATGATATGTATATGATTTTTTCAAAAGCGGAAAAAAGTTTTTTTTTCGAT